>VZUA01032524.1:0-10195 GCA_013401035.1 Horornis vulcanius | reverse complement strand
ATTCCTCCACAATGAGCACTCGCACACTTGGATGCTTTTCCCGATGAAAAGAGAAAGGAACACGTTTGAAGCAAAGAACCCACCCTCGTGAAATGGCTTTGACCCTGCTGGCAATACCAAATGGATTTACTTTCCCAAATACTCATCTCTTGAGGATTTAGTTTTCTTTCAGGCATCTTCACTTACAGATCCCACAGAGGTGACAAAGTCCCACTGTATTCTTGGCCAGAAAATGATCTGTTAGATGGCTTGACAGNTGATTGGGTAACACCTCAGGCTTGCCATGATTCTAACTCCTAATTAAGCACACCAATTGCAGTTTGAAATGCAAGCAGACTGCTCTCAGGAACGCTCCATTCCTCCACAATGAGCACTCGCACACTTGGATGCTTTTCCCGATGAAAAGAGAAAGGAACACGTTTGAAGCAAAGAACCCACCCTCGTGAAATGGCTTTGACCCTGCTGGCAATACCAAATGGATTTACTTTCCCAAATACTCATCTCTTGAGGATTTAGTTTTCTTTCAGGCATCTTCACTTACAGATCCCACAGAGGTGACAAAGTCCCACTGTATTCTTGGCCAGAAAATGATCTGTTAGATGGCTTGACAGTGCTGTAAGGTGTATCTGAAAACCTTCTGTCATCAGCAATTCCCCCTTGGAATTGGAGGTGAAATACTTCATGTCAAGAATGCTGTCACTTAGCAATTGTTCACATGAGACTCGTGTTATAACCTCTTTATGTTGTAAAGGGAAAACTGGATATTCTATTAACAGCCAGGAGAGGAGCTGATGAAAAGCCTTCTTAGGTTACCAGAATCACCTGAATCTGATTTATTCTGCTGCTTCAAGGACATATCCACACAGAAGATGGAATCCAAAATTTGCATGGCAAGGAAAAGCTTAATTAATTATTTCTCCCTCCTGTACAGCCTAATGCAGGCAGGAAACTTGAACCTCATGTTGCTGTGGTGCAAAGAGCCCCTCTAAAAGCGCTACTTTGGTATTTCTTAAATCTGCTCCTGAATTTTTTGTGATAAATTTGAATCTCAGCCCTTCAGTTGAGGCCAGGGGTGGTTAATTATGCAGAGCACAGCTGCCCTGCTGACCTCGAGCTGTTTTCAGTCTGTGTCCATCCCACATGCCATGCACTGGTTTGTGATGAAGAGCTGCTTTTTGTGAATGGCAACCATGACTTCAGTGGAAATTTGGATTCTGTGCACTTTAAGGTGAAAGATGGCAAAATAAAGACAGACTTATAAAATGAAATTAATAGAATCACAGAATATCCTGAGTTTGAAAGGACCCACAGGGATCATTGAAATTCAACTCCTGGCCCTGCACAGGGCTGCATCAAGAATCACATTTATAATACCAGAAAATGGTGCAAAATTGAAAAGAGAAAATAACTTGTGCCACAAAAGATCCCATGGCAGTGCACATTAATATTTCCTTTAGAGATTCTATACCTAGAAGTGCATGTTTAGAGATTCACACCTGTATTTTAAATACCTCTGACATCATGGAACTGTAGTTACATAAACTGTAAGTTACTGTTCTGCAAAGATCAGTTTTCCTGAGTTGGTCTGATGCATACAGCAATTCCTTAATAACAGAAAATTTTATATCCAGTAGAGGTACTTATGGCAGATGTTTAATGCAAAATTACCACTGGTCTTCATTGCCAAATGTTAGGAAGCAGATAACAAATTTGACATGCTTTTTAAAAATATGACACTTCAAGAAATCAGGACCATCTCCTTCTTCTCAGGAAAATTTATTTTGTTGCCTTATATATTCCTTCCCCCAAACTATTTTTTTTCCTTTACTGCTTCCTTCTCGTGGTTCCCTAAGCAAACAATTATGGCTTTTTCAAAGCTATTTATTTCTTTTGTTTTCTAAAACCTCTGCAATTTGAAAATGTATGAGAAAAGTGCTGGGAGCAGCAATGCCACCATAAATTCCCTGCTGTTGCTTTTTGTGAGTCCATCACCAGCACAGATCCTGTCATTGATCTGCTCGAGCTGGAGCTCCACTGAAATCAATGGAGACTGCTACAGGAAAAAAGTAATCAAAGGCAGGAAACTGTCTCCTAATGAACAGCCCTCAAGTCTGTCACAGCCCCCATTAGCAAAACTGACTCTGCAGAGAGTTCCCCACACACAGCTCAGAGCCAGGCAGGACTGTCTTGGGAATATTGGCATTTCAACACTCGTCACCAGCAAAAATTCTGCTTCTTTTCCACAGTTCTCCTCCCAGAGACGAAACACAGGTTTGTTATTTTGCTCTCCTGTCCCAAACATACTCTAATATTCCCTGGGTACTTCCTCATTCCTGGCTGAGCTGGGAGGAACATCCCTGGAATGGCCATCAGATGTGGAAGAGCATTATCAGGAGCAGGAAAGAGCAGCCAGGCAAGCTCATCCTGAACAGACCACAGTGGAAAAACAACCCTAAACTGCACTTCCATATTTACCTGGGGTAGTGGAAGGTGTCCCTGTCCATGGCAGGGGCTGGAATGAGATGAGATCTGAACCCTTCTATGATTCCTTAATTTACATTATAATTTACATTATGATTTACATCCAACTAGTTCTGACCTGTCACAATTCTTAGAGGAAGCCTAGACTGCAACAGAAAGTTAATTCAGCATTTCAGAAACTTCTGCTTAATTTCTGCAATTCCATTACATGGATTAAAGGCACAGGTAGCCAAAAGGAAATTTTCCAAATTCCCAGGGAGGCAGAATAAGCCCATTTATTTTGTTACCACTTCATGTTACTCCACAAACTACCTTGCTCATAATTAATTTTAAAATAATTTTAACAATATACAGTGACCTAAGTGATCTCTAGTGATCTAAAGGATCAAGAAACAGAGTTTTACTGGTTGCCTAACCCTGTGTGACTGAGAATGAGTCTGTCAGTGCCATAGGATAAAGATAGACACAGAAAATAAATCTAAACAGTTCCAAAGCTATCATTTGTTCTTCTTAATATATTAAAAGATGCTTCAAAAATAAGAATTCTACATATATTCAGAATCTACAAAAAGCAACTTTTAAATGTTTAACAGATTCTTTATTTTAAATTCTTAAAATTAAAAAAAAGAATTTTTAAGCATAAAACCACACCCTTGACTATGCCATATTAGATAACAACACAGTGAAATTTGAGAAGGCATCATGAAATTTCATGATATCAGTGATTCCTAGTGGAAAACAGTAAATTCTTTTTGAACAGAGATAACCTAGATTTACACCAGAACAGTGAAAAACCATCAGATATTTGTAGAGACATCCAGGAGGAATACTTATAATACAATGATACTGAAAAAGCATGGTCACTTGCTAATCCCACAAGATATGTTCAGAGAATGTGAAATATTATTTATGCATTTTCACAATGTTTGTATTTTTACAGAGCCCTTGAATGAAATACTGGCAAAACTGAAGGCAACTGGAATTCACTACTGACTTGGAAAAAAATGGGAATCCATTCTATGTCTAAAACCTACAACGTAAAAATATTTCTGTGTTTCTATTTGTATGTTCATTACCCTTATTGAACTTTTCTGCACAAAAGAAATGCTGCAATAATCTCTTCAATCATGATGAACCTTGTCAGGGCCACCAGAGAATTCAGAGTGTCTGAAGTGGCACTGACCTCCTGTCTGCTTCCCAAAGGGCACACCCACTCTGGAACTACCACCCCATTCCCCATGCCTGAGGTTACATGGCATCAATGGCCACTTGTGCAAATAATAGATGATGCTGGGGATTTCAGTGTGATAATGATTCTTCTGAAGCATATTGTTCAAAAGAATTAAATATTCAGAGTAGTTAGAGGCTCTAAATTGGACCTTTGATTCTTAGCAGCTTCCTACACTAATTTTGTAATTCTTTGGGTTTGACACGTGCAAGGTTAAATAAAAAAAATAAAATTAAAAGCATATATAAAGTGCAAATATTTCCTAGAAATAAAGCATTGTGCAGACAATAGTTTCAGCTTTGCTATATATTTTCATATTCTGTGTAACTTGGAGAAATGGATGGTTGGCATCAAGTGACAGAAAAGGTCCTAAGAAAATCAGTATACCCTTTGTGCCATGAAGCATGAAGTAATTGCATTGAGAATACAGTCTCTGATGCTGCAGACCTTCCATTTCCCCAGCACAACTTCCAAATAATTTGCTTGCACGTGAGTGAAAACCAGAGGAGCTTGGAAATGAAAGTTCACCCAGCCAGTTTGGGAACTGGATTTCATTAGAACTGCTCACCACAGATTACCCAGTTTCATTTCTGGTTTTATAGTGGAAATAGAAAACTGGCTTTGATCAAATGCCATAATTTGATAATCTGCAAAAAAATGCTTCAGGTATAAAATGTGTCCAGAAGTATCTGTGATCATGGGATATCAACATTCTTTAATCCAAAGGCAACTTATTCTTTACTGGTGTAAAGAAACTGTTTCCATCAAAATGATTCCTACTATCTGTCACTTGAGCTGCTCCATCAGATCCTCCCAGCAGTATTTTAGTTTGGATTGTGGAGTTGGGCTGTGTGGCTGCTGCAGGAATTTCCAGGGGACATTGCCATGCAATACTGTGTCCCCTAAACTACAATTGGGTGCTAAAGATAACTATCCCTTCTTACCACTCCTAGACTATTAACTCCATAGAGGCAAAACCATCTGAAGGAGGGGGTGAGAGAGTGTCAGAGGGAAAAAACAAAACAAGTTCTTTGCTGCTCCTTGGTTGTGCAGGCAGATGGATGTCACACTGCCTTCAGAATTCCAAAGAATCCCAGTTATTAGCAGAAATATGGGATTTTTTGAAGTCTTGTCTTTCTCCTCACACAACATGTTTAATTTAAAGTTAATTTAATTTATAGCTACTGTTGCAGTGGAAGAACAAGAAAGAAAATCCCAGGTACAGACCAGTAATGGGCTGTGAATTCATTTGCACAGGAGAGAAATCAAACCCTGCTTGTTTCTCACATGGTGCTGCCCCTGCCTGGAAGAGCAGGCACAGGGATTCTACTTCATGGAATAACAGTTAAATACACCCTTGCTGATCCTGCCAAAGAGTAAGTGCACTCAGCAAGAGCTGAGTTGGAAGTTCTAAATGGAAATAATATTGTTCCCAGGGAGCAAACACGTCGTCATCCTCTAACTCTGCTGCCTCTTGCTTTCTCTCCAAGTTTTGCTTTCTGTCAGGCTGATGTGAGTACAGCTACACTGCAGCAAGAGCAGTCACTTAGCAACTTCTCTGTACCCACTTGGGAGGGGAGTGTTTCCAGGGAAAAGTTGCTTATTGATCCAAAAGAACTCACTGTGACTCTGCTGTGCACGCAGATAAGGGCGAGCTTGGCAGGGTGATTTATACAGATGATTGATAGAAATGCCTGGAATGGATGTGAACGTGTCACTTAAACCATCCAAAAATAGAGTCATTAAAAATGAAAACCAAACATTTTTGACACTTCAGCATTTGAATAAGTTTATAAGAGATGAAGTACTCAAGGGACAGGAAATTTTGAGGAATGGCATATTTCTCATTGTAGAATCACAGAATGGGTTGGGTTACAAGGGACCTTAAAACTCTTCCAGCCCCACACAGCCATGGCAGGGACCCCTCCCACTGTCCCAGGCTGCTCCCAGCCCCAGTGTCCAACCTGCCCTTGGGCACTGCCAGGGATCCAGGGGCAGCCACAGCTGCTCTGGGCACCCTGGGCCAGGGCCTGCCCACCCTGCCAGGGAACAATTCCTGCCCCAGATCCCTGCCAGCCCTGCCCTCTGCCGCTGGCAGCCATTCCCTGCCTCCTGGCACTGCAGTTCCTGAGGAATTGTCCCTCTCTGGCTTCCCTGCAGACCCTGGAAGGAGCTGTGGGGTCTCCACACAACCTTCTCCTCTCCAGGCTGAGCAGCCCCAGCTCTCCCAGCCTGGCTCCACATGGAAGGGGCTCCAGCCCCCTCCAAAACTTCATGGCCCCCTCTGGGCTCTCTGCAGCAGCTCCAGGTCCTTCCTGTGCTGGGCCCCAGGGCTGGGGCAGCTCTGCAGGTGAGGTCTCACCTGAGCAGGGCAGAGGAGCAGAATCACCTCTCTCAGTGTGCTGCTCACACTGCCTTTAATGCCCTCATTTAAATCCTTCCTGAGCATCAAGACCAAGCAACAGGAGAAGAGGAACCAGAGCCCCGGGCAGGGCCTGAGCCCAGGAGCTGCCCCTGCCCAGGAGGCACAACTTCTGCCCTGGCAGTGCCCAGCCCTGAGCAGATTGTGCCCAGAGGCTGTGCAGGCTCCTCCCTGGGGACATTGCAGAGCCCTCTGCACACTCTGCTGTGCCCTGTGCTCTGGGATGGCTCTGCTGGGGCAGGGAGGTGGCACCAGAGCAGCCCCTGGGGCCCCTCCAGCCTCACCCATCCTGGGATTCTGTGTGTCTCATCTACCAAGAGGGCATAATGACATGCAGAGGATAAAACCCCAAAATAAAGCTGAGAAAACGTGTTTTTCCATCCTCTGTAAGCAGCTGCTGCTGGGGAAGCTGAACAAACCAGTGTGATCCACTCCCAACCTTGCTTGTGTAAAGCTGTGGTAGAATTGCAGTCATGGAAGGGCTTTGGGTGAATCAGGGTCTCAGGGAAAGGAGATTAATGTGAGAAAAGCCAAAAAGAACGATGTCCATGCTTACTTAGCTTTCCCCATTATCTCTATGGAATACAAGGACCCCCTTTGCCTCTGCACATCTAGAATTTTATATATTCACCTCTACATGGGTATTTTATTCTATAAAATTACATAACATTATGTATTATATAAAATACATAAAAAGCAGACCACTATGACTGAAATCTGACAAACAGTGACTGCTTTAATAGCATCATGCTTTTGCACCCTGTGGTATTTCTATTTGCATATTAATGAAGTTGAAGGTCAGATGCCACTAATTACAACCTGTTCACTCTGTCCAACATCCCACCACCGAATACTCAGGAGTGGACCTCTTAATGCCATTATGCAAATGACACTTAAGTACAGAAATAAATTCAAAATAGTGGCATCTAAAGCAGCATATTAGCAGGAGGTAAATTAATAAATATATTCAAGAAATTGAAATTAAAAATTATTATTCAACATGAGATTAATCATTACTGAATGATATGTAAAAAACCAATGATTTTTTTCTCCCTAGAGTAACAGAATAAAATATCCAGTATCTTGGCAGGATGTATTACCCAACATTCCAGCATGGGTCTGATAGAGAAGATATTGAAGCAAATAGTAAAGAACTATCTTGAGCTGTAGAAAAGTGAAGAACTGACTTCAAGTTATTTGAAAATTTATTGAATTGATTTAAAAAACCTCTAAGAAACCCCTCAAAAAACCCCAAATCCCACAACATCTCACAGTATAGCAGCTTGGTACTGGAGATAATAAATAATATTATTTCTATTAAAAAAATTACTAACATGAATAATAAGGAAATTGTTGTTTACCACTAAAAATTAGGTAACGTTCTCACATAACTCCATGGCATAAAAAAAAAAGGTGATTATTATTTCTTTGTTGTAGAGTGTGAAAATAAATTGACCATTTTTTTCTAACATCCCTTTTTCTATAAAGAATGAGAGTGTAAACAACTGCACTACTTGAAAGAGAAGATCCCATATGAAAACCATCCCTGGAAACAAGCCCTGAATTCAGACAATCCAGCATTTCCAACACTTGCTGAATAGGAGAAAGGAGAGAATACAACTCTTTTGTCTCCTGTGGGAGAGCAATGATAAATACAAGACTTGCAAAGAGAAAGCTTTGTGTGAAGGAAGCCCTGAAGTCACGGGCGAGGTTTTCACAGTGGAGAATGTGATGGGGGCACAAGGAAAGCCACAGGCCAGCACCTGTGAGACAGAAGAACAGATTTATCCTGTAGCAAAACCCCAGAAGGAATTCTAGTGATGTGCAGGATGGGGTTAGGGAAGGGTGGAGGGTGTCTGTGCTGCTGGTTTCATTCACACAGGAAGGGAAAAATGAGTTACAACTTGGAACTGGCAAAAAGCAGAGAAACAAAACAGAGATTGAGAGCTCATGGAGGAGAAAACAGTGGAACTGCAGAGTGGTGATTGGGTACAGCACTCAGGGAAGAGCCTGAAGGCAGCTGAGGGAAAAAATAGATTGCCAGGAGAAAAACAAGTGTGATGTTAGAGAGCAATGCAAAAAGTCAGGCCACAAAATAAAAGGATGAGCAGTTGCTCTGCAACAGATCAATCTGGCCTCAGTCCTTTACCCAATGTAAAATATAAAGGAGAGCAAAGCAAAAACCAAATATATATATAAAGGATAGCTCCCCCCTCAAAAAACAACTGTGAGTCAAACCAGAACTATCCACTCTGTTTACATAAATTAAAGCTTAATTGTGCAAGAACTTTACCTGCTGTGAAAACTTCAGGCTTTAAAAATTTTATTGCCTGTTCCAATGACTTTCATAAGAAAGTTTTATTCATTCTCTTGCACCAAGACTTTCTTCTTTGGTGGCTTGTAAATAAATGTTCGGCTTTAAAATGATAACAGCTGTCAGCAGAATAGAAGCCAAGTGCCATGACAAGAGACCTATGGACTGAAGGGTGAATATCACCATGGCTGGAATTCACAACATAGCAAACTATTTTTAACACTGGTGTTAAAGCAAGGGGAAAGACAAATGCTACAGGAAAAGCCTGGGACAATACAAGACTGCACTCAGCATCTTGATACATGTCAAGAAAGATCATCAGCATTTCTTGGGGATAAATTTCTCCCAGAGGAGAAATCTGTCACAGCAGTATCCAAAATCGGGAAGGGCACACAGTGCTATGTAAATCTTTGTTTCTAAAGGTAGGAAACAAAACAGATTATTTTAGAATATCCTGCAGAGGATGGTGCACCATTTCTGGATCCTGAATGCTGTAATATTTACCCAAGCATCTTAAATCTATTTCTCAAAAATACTTTATCAATAAGGAAAAAAAACCAAAAAAACCCCACCCCACTCTAAGATTTCACCTTAGTCTATGAACTCAACAATTTAGCCAATAATGTCTTTGTCCAGTTCCTACTTGATACTTCAGTCTTACACCTGTTTTACCTTTTTATCAGCTCCTTTGAATGAAGGATGCAGCAAAAGTCTTTAGGAACTACATAGCAATTTGTATTCTCCTCCCCTACTACTTTTGCCTGTAGTATGTAAACCCTTTTCAGTTAATGAAATTATCCTTGCTTTTTGTCTTTCATTTTATTCAGTGCAAGACAACTAGACAGGCACACAATGTAATTCCTTTTATAATAATCAAGGGAAAAAAAGTGAAAAATTTACTTCCACATGTTTTGTTTTCATAAGGTTGTTGTATTAAACCTACTTAAATAGCTTTAATTTTGTTATCAGACTAGCAGAATAAAGTAGGAAATGTGTTTAATTAACAAATATGAATCAACATTTTAGGACTGATAATTTGGAGGGTTTAAAACAATGACCAAAAATAAAAGCACAAAATTGTAAAGGATAAGACTTAGCAGCATGGATTAATAAGAGAGAATTTTCTGGTTTTCATCTAATTCCATCTGGTTTCAACCTTAAGAGGTTTTCAGTGTAGCAATAGATTAGATTGAATATCATGGTACAAAAATCTGTCAGAGGAAAGATTTCCCCTCATGGTGTAAGAGAACTGAATAATCAAACACTCTTACCATTAGACCTGCAATAATAATTTCAGCAGTTCTTCCATTGAGCAAGAACCCATTTCCACAACCCCTTAGCAGTGAATTTTACCTGCACAGAGCCTTTCCAGCCTGTTAGTTTGGTTTACCCAAAGCAGTGATGTTTGAGCTGCTCTGAAAGCTCCCCTGCAGCACACACACGTTTGCTGTGCTGAGGTGAACAACAATCAAATGTTAACAGGGTTTGTCTTCTCTGGCAGAACAGATTAACATTAGCAAAAGTCACCTTTGCTACAGGAGATTTAAGAGTCTCTCAAACTTTTTGTATGGACTTCAGAATGATATGCTGAATGTCTTCAGCTGCTTTCCCCATATTTCTTCATGATCTTCCCACAGTCATAAAGGCTGCTTCTACTCCAAAACCCTCAGGAAGGAAAATCTTGCCAGTATTTGTAGATATTCCAGTGGCATATTATGAATGGTCACAAGCAATTAAAGATTTTTTTTTT
>VZUA01032513.1:0-23600 GCA_013401035.1 Horornis vulcanius | reverse complement strand
CTTGGACACTGCCAGGGATGGGGACTCACGTTTATAATGGTCCCATCAATGCTGGTCAAGCAATATCCAACTGCAGCAAAAGCAAACTTGGTCACTTCGAGTGTAAAATACTTTAATCTAACAGAAATGCTTCCATTTTGTATTCCTGCCTTTCTGGGAAAGCAAATCTACTTGGAAAAAAAAGAAACAAACCAACAAACCAGGGGCCCTGCCCAGCATCACTGGCTGTGCATGAAGGACTGTGTCAATCAACTCTAATGACTGAATGTTTCTTCTCTTTCTGACCTCCTTTTATATTTCTCAGTTACTACAACTGGGGCTGCAACAGGCACAGCAAAGTGCTCTAGCACAAACCTCACCCAACAAAAAGCTACTCATGAGGTTTGTTTTGATTTTTAAAGTTTGCAGTTGCAAGAACAATTCAGATCAACTGGCTGTACTTACAAAACTGATAAAGAGCATTCCACATGTTAACAGCAACATTAGGTGAAAAAATTATCTATAAAAATACCAGCCACATGCTAAATGAGGTGACATCAAGGCAATAAATAGCTCCATCTGTATGAAAGAGTTTGCAGAACAACCCAGAAGACGTCTCTGAACAAAAAAGTAACTATGGATGAAGTAGTGCTGAAATAAAAGTGGGTTGGATTTTTTTTTTGTTTAAACAAAAAAAAAAAAGATCAGTTTTACATATTTTTCCACGCTCACTTTATAAATCTGCTGCACATTAGAAATCAGACACACGTGTATGTTTTCCAAGTACAGAAAGTTGAAGGTTTACATTTTAATAGCAAAGTGCCTATTTGTGAATGGCAGCAGTGTATATTACAGGCAGTGTGAGAGGGTTAAACAGGACAGCCTCGACTCTTTATAAACTTTTGCCCTCTGGATATGTACTCATTGGCTGCTGTACAAGACTCGAGCTGTATTACACGCCTTAACGATATGGTTCAACTGTCGGTCAGGCTTGGGGCTGGCGCTGGGCCAGACCGCAATCAATGGGACACAAACCTCCCCCTTTCAGATCATCACGAAGGCTCATATTATCTCCTTTTTGTCGTGCTGGTTAAATTTATGGAGCAGAACCCCGAAGCTGCATTCCTTGGCCTGGGCCGGCCCACGCGGGCCTCCCTTTGTTTGGTACTGTAAGGAGCGTGCTTTGGAGGATTGCGGGGTTGTTAGTTCAGGCACTGACTGTTTGCTCATGACTGAAATGAAAAGAGTTCAGGGGAAGGGCAAAAGGACAGCACAAGTGTAAAACCCCATCCCAGCAGGCCCTGGGCTCCCATCTACCGTTCCGGCCTGGGACTGAACACAAAACCTCGTGTTAATGACAAAGGGGAAAGTCTGTCTAGTAACAGGTAAACAGCCCGGCTGCACCTGAGCACCTCCAGCTCTCCAGCTCTCAGGCAAGCCTGTAATTGCTACATAAATTTGAACCTTGACTAAGCTGTCTTAAAACACTGCTTAAAAGTCGTATTAGTTTTAAAGCAATGCTGTATCTCTTTGTTTGAAAATATAACCTGTCAGTGCAAACGGCCCAAAGTTTAGTATTTCCACTGCTTTAAACACATGGAGTAACCTCAGAGAACCCAATACTTACAATGTAGCAAGAAATTCTAATAAGACACAAAATTACTGGACGTACAGTACAGAGAGAAGATTTTTATTTTGTCCAAAATGGTTATTTCCTACATCTTTATACTTCGTCTGAAGATGAAAAAAATCCACCTCTGTGTATGCTCAGACACTCTCTACTCAAAGCTTTATTCCTGTTGTAAATAAAGGGCACTTCTTGATCCTACTCCTGACATCATTCTCATTCCAAATCCAAAACACAGCACTGTAACAGCCACTGGGAAAAAAATTAGCTCTATCCTAGCTGAAACCAGGGCAAGACCACAAACTAAGGATGGAAGAAACCTCTAATGTGATCTCAAGGCAAAAGCACAGAAAGACGATTCCAAATCGGCACAACAGAAGGAAATACACACATGGAAAACCCCAGGGACTCTCAGCAGTTGTTCAGGAAATAGAAGGTGCCTGTGGACCCTTTCTTCAGCACACAAAACATCCATGCTGACCTTCATCACTATTAAGACCTTCCCAAGAGGCTGCCCCAGACCTGCTGTACCAGACTCACCCCTGTGGCACCAGCCTCAGGCCAGCAGGTCACAGCCACTGCACTGATGAGCAGCTCCTGCCACTTGTGCCTTAGAAATAAGTACATAAACAACCCCTACACTCCTATTGCACTACACCAGTTTCATCTTTGCTGCTATTTTTACGGAGTGAAATCCCTAGAGGAAGGGCCAGAAGAGATGATGAAAACCCACAGAATGTGTATGAGATGTTTCTCAGCGCTGGGGTCACAGCCTGACGGGCTGTCCTGGTACATTCCAGCAGACACAGCTGGCTTGAATAAAGCCTTGGTTCCTTCCTGGTGGGCAGATGCTCCCACCTAATCCCACCTCCTTCTGAGCAGGCAGATTTGTGAATTGGAACTGCAAATACTTTATGGCCCAATCTTCCATGACCTTTTAGTCGGTTCTGCTGATGGTCATTCGTGAATATAATTTTTTTCTAATCCAAAGACTCTCCAATTCTATTCTAGGAGGCACCAATGCAGACTAATTAAATCTGCAGCTCTCTGGAATTGTTTCCACCCAAGGCAAATGTTACACAGAATACACCAAGACAGAGGTATCCTTTAGCAGAGATGCTGTGATCTAAAAATCACACTAATGCCAGAAATCAAGAAACACAAACCAGTAAGAAGTGTTCTTTTTATTTTTTGGCCTTTGTGTCCTAAAGCTTTGGATGAAATAGAAGATAATTAGACAGAACATGCAGGCTCTAGAAATACAAGTATTTCCAGAAGACATAAAACTTTCTCCCTGCCTAGCTGCATTCCATTGAGTTAACAGCTAAATACTGTGAAGTGGGCACACAGAATAAGAATTCCACTTTGTGAGGCAAATATTTCATGTCACACAAAGTTTAAGTAGTAGAATAAATCTGTTGTAAATCCAACCAAGGATTTATCTGCTCTTTTCAGAAGGAAGTTCATAATTGCTTCTATTTCTGATGGACCATGCCAGGCCAACATTACAGTGTCGTGGATTTAACTGAACTGGAAAACATTAGTCACCTACTACAAATGTCTGTGTGCCCCAAGAAACTTTCCCATGGCCTCCAGAAGCCATGCACTGGAAAGGGAATGAGTTCTGTACCCACAATGTCCATTTTCAGCCAGCTCACCTTTCATATCTGACCAGACTGATACCACACAACACATTTCCCTCATTAACTCACACCTTTTCCAGACCAGTTACTGCACAGTAACATCAAGCTGAATCTGAACCCAGATTCCTGCACCAAACCCAGTCCAGGCAGCAGTTTAACAGGAGCTGGGCATGGCTCACTGGATGCACCTTTCACCAGGGATGGAGATGCATCTGCCCTTACTTTTACCATCATGGCACTAGTAAATATTTGGGGGTTGTGGAGGCCTCCACAGTGGGAACTCTGCATTCATTCATCCTTTTGAAATTATTNGTATTATCTATTAATGAGTGGACATCTAAAGAAAAAGACAATGTCACATTTTATGCTCAGGTACCTCCTCAGCATTGCTCATTTTAATGTTTTCCTTCTTCACTGTGCCCTCCCCTTGCAACACTCCCTTCCAGTGCCTCTATTCCTTGACCAGAGTCTAAAAGCATCCAGGGTACCTTTCTGCCCTCAAATGTCAAGTTAAACACTAATGTTTTAGTGGGAAATCCTTCTTACTCACAGAATAGATGCTGGGATTTGGCATGACAGCCAGTCCCTCACAAAGGCTCCCTGTTTAATGCCAACAGACATGTCATCACTGGAGAACACAGTGCCTGCACCATTTTCTTAAGCCAGGTTTTTGTTCAGTTTAATACATTCTGTCATGGCAAAGCAAAAAGGCTTAAACACAAAAAGTTACACAAGTCGTTACTAAAGGTTTAGCCCTCCTTGTTTGAATTTAAACCATCTACAGCTCCTTCCTTAAATGCAGGGTGCATGAAAGCCCAGAAGAACAATGTGAGGAAGCTGAACAGCCTCAGCAACTTAAACCCTTGGGCTTGAAAAAAAGTCTTTTTACAAACAGGTATGAGGGTTGCTTTGGGGTTTTCCTATCTCAGACCCTGCTACTCCAAGTCTAGCTCGTAAGCCCCAGAGTTAATCAAGGTAACATATGCAAAGTGTAAGACCTGTATGATTAAACATTGCCTAATGCCAAGTCCATAACTGCTTATTTTTTTCCAAAAACCTCCTGTTACATAAAAATATTCCTATAGGCAGATGTGAAAGGAACGACATCTATATAGTATTAATGCAGGATTATGTTACTTCTCTAGGTCCAGACACCATGGGTTTTACTTCCATTCCTTCCAAACAGTTAAACTGAGTTAGGTTCAGAAAAGGGGACAATGACAACTGACTGCAAACAACTGAGCAGTCCAAACATAAATGGTATTTAGGAGTACTGATCCTGGAAACATTATTCAGACATACAGTGGGTATTTGCAGTAATGAACAAAAATGTGTTAAAGAGTTCAGGCATCAATTCCACTCAAACCTCTAAAAAGGAAAGGGAGATGTCAGTGCAGTTTGGATTCTCATCTGGACTTTTGCTGGGCACAAACAATGGACAATGTATTGTTCCAGAAACTGTGACATTTTTATACATGAGACTAGGGCTATTGACACTGTAATAAAATATGATTAAGCAAACGCAATGTTTTAAAGCTTCATCTTGCTTTTACTGTATCCTGTGGGTTACAAAAGGAACCCAATGAAAATTAACTACGTGCATAATTTCTTCAGTCATGCATAGCAAATCCTGCTTTATTGTGAAGAACAGAGCCTGTAGTCCCAAGAAATTGTCCTTCAGCTCTTTGTTCCAGGGGGGAGGGCAAAGGGAACAAACTGTGAGATGCCCAGCCTGTCAGTGCTGGAGGAGGGCACACAAAAAAAAGGGAAGAAAAGCTGCCCCCCTGTATTTCATTCTCATACAGGGGTACTCAGGCTTGACAACTAAAGTTGTATCACTTTGAAAAATTTATTTTTATTTCTTGAAATACTAAGTTTTATTAGCCACGGTATGAGTACGCTGAGCTTCAGAAGTGCAGAAATGCGGGGTGGCATCACAGTCCATCCTCAGTGCTCCTGACTCTGGGCACTCCAGAACAATCACCACAAGCCTCAGCTGCCTGAATTCCTTCCAGAGAGCTTTAGGGGGAAGTTGACTTTCCCCTTAGGAAGAGTGAACATGCAAAGCAATCTTGACAGATTCCACTCCCAGGCAAACATAATCAGAACTTGACTGACAAAAGGCGCTACTAGTTTATTGATGCACAGCAAGGGACTTCTGCAAAATAAAATCTGAGCAGAAACAAGAAGAAAACCTAACAAAAAAGAGAACCAACTGGAAGCCAGAAGTGTCTCATGAAGAAAGAAGCACTCCTTGAATAGAAAAAGGAACAGAGAACCACTTTCTGTTCATTACAAAGGGCAGGTTCTTATGTAGAAATCATTTTAGGTCTTAGATGGTGGATTATTGTCTCTTTCTAGTTAAGACACTAAATTATCTGAGGTGCATTTTCAGAAAGAAATTAAGGTTTTGAGATTAAATCAGCCACACTGAAGAGAAACAGGGCTGCATTTAGGGAACTGCTTCTCCCACAAGGAAATTCACATTTACTTATGCAACAGGCAAGAGCAAACACTTCAAGAACAATGCCAGGGTCTCCAAATGAACTACAGAAAGCTACCAGTGATAGAATAAAACCTAACAGAAGAATACCAAGCAGATGAGACTGGTCACAGAAAAAGAAGCATCTACTGACTGAGGTGCTGCAAAATGTGTAGACATAAACACAGGTTTGCTTAACTACAAGGATCAGGTGATGTAAAACTATGTTTGGAGGACAAATTAAGAGGCATTTAAAACTCCAGTGAGGACAATGAAGTACTGAAGGATCTGAAGAGGTCAGAAAAATGACAGGAAATGAAATGGGATTCAACTTACAACACTGCATTTCTGGGGAAAAGTAATCCAGAACGCAAGCATGAAATGACAAGGAGATACCTGCAAAGCAGTAAAATCAAACAAAACATAAAACCTCTTGGGGCAAAAGAGGAAGAAGAATAATGGGAATCATTTTGCAATGGGATATGGCAGTAAAACCAACCAAGACAATTCTGTGGCTTGCAGAGCCCAGCTTGTCCCAGTGCAGGGGGATGATGGGCCCTTTTCACTCCACACAGATGGGAACCTGCAGGTGGGAGATTCCAAAGCACCTCCACAAAAGCAGGGGAACAATCTGGACATCAGCTGATGACAGAAGAATATAAACCATAACATCCAGTTGGACAGTGACTGAGCATGGGAGCTTGGGCTGACAATGAGGAAAAGCCAATGGCTACAGCTGTGCAACAGAGAGGAATGGACAAATCTGCTCAAAGATGAAGACCTGTTATCCCACTAGGAAAATGAAGAAAGAATATGAAGGAAATCACACTGCTCAAGTAATTTGTTGATTAGACTGATAAACACATTTTCTCTCTGGCTTCTAGGAAAATCTTAGAAAGGGCTTACCAGGAGAGTAACAACATCTCCTTGACCAGAAGGGCCCATAAATGACTTGACATTATTGTAAAGACCTGTAAAGTCAGATCTAGATGAAGTCCAAGGTCAGCACCAAGTCTGGGGCACATACAGAAGGGTAAAGGTTCAGGCAATATTTATCTGTTAAACCTGAGAACCTTGTGGCAGTATGTTGGCTGAGTTGGTCTCCATACAATTAGGTACATATTTCCTACTTCTGCTCAGTGTCACTGCTACTCATGCTCTCAACCACACTGCTTTTGGCCTCACAATACAAGTCACAGCTAACAGAGAAAAGGATGCAAAAAGGCAAAAAAAAAAAAGAAATTGTAATCATCTGCATTTGATATTGCATCAAACTTTGCCACCTCACTGCACCACTCCAAGTGATGAGCAAAGGAACAACTAGCACAGATTGCTGCTTTCCACATGAAGTACATTTAGAAGAATCAAATACTTATATAACAATTTTCTGTGACCATTAATGGCTTTCCAATTTTAAACTATTCTGTACTAATAACAGTTTTGTTCATGGACAGAATTAATCAGAACTGGGAATGTCAGAGAGTTATCTACTTCTAATTTTCACATTGTGACTCAGAAAAGAACACAAACCCTTCCAGCAACAGTCCAAGAATAATCTTAAACTTGCACTGACCTGGCAGAAGCCTGAGAGAAAGCCATAAAGGCAGTTTCCTGCACTACTTGTTAGGTTAGACACACATCTAAATATAAATGTTCTTTACTTGTGCTGCACCAGGACGTAAAACACGTTTCTAGGCGAGAGCTCTCCAAGCATATCCAGAGACATAACAGCTTTCCTGTTTTGAACTGGGCTTTAAAACTTTTGGCAGTATATGAAAAATATGGAAATAATCAGAACTCTTGTATGTGACACTGGAGTACTTGGAACACATAAAACCCTCTCAATAAAGGTATTGAATCATAGGCATTTATAAATTAGATGTATGCTGCACTTTCACCAACTGCTTTATGCTCTCTTCTGCACTAAATTTAGCAGTAGTAGAGCATCTTTAGGTTTAGATAAGTTTATCAGATTAGCTTTGAAGAAGTCCAGCCTAAAGTCAGATTTAAAAAATATTTTCTTGCCCTTTACACCAATCACCTTTGAAACTACCTCCTTAAGGTCTAAAGCCATCACCTATGCCTCAGCCGTGCTGGTCTGGCTCCATGTTCCCAACACATGGTGTGTGCCAGCTGCAGGAGTTCCAACACAAATCAACACATTTGAAGACAAAAAAAGACTCATATCCATGTAGCCTGATCACAGCAACACATGCTGCAGACTGTTCCATTCCATTCAAGAACTTTGCTGGAATTAGATTATGTCTTTTAGGAAAGCCAACAACCTCAATTAAAATTCTTCATCCCACTCAAATCTGATCCAATGGTTTAAGTAAAGCAGCTGAAATTCAGAGCTTTTTTTAAAATTCAACCATGTAATTAGAGAATTGCAAGGGGCCTATAATTTACAGTTACATATCCTGCTATTTAAATGTAACTGCAATTAACTGGCTGAGTCAGCTTTGCAGCAGCACCAGGAACATGCACAGGGTAAGGTCAAACAACTCTTGTCACACTCATGAACTCACTCTTCAAGTGTTCAAAACTACACCTGGAGATCAGCTCCTACCATGCATTTCCAGTCACATCCATCAGGGAAGGCTGCTCTTGTGTGCTGAGCTTGGAAGAGCCCACAGAGCCCAGCATGCTCCAAGCAGGGCCAGCAGCTCGGGCTTGGAACATTGCTCTCCCCGGGTTCCAAACCGCACATACTTGAGCAGTTACAAACGCGGAGCGCGGGACACGGCAGCCCAGAAAACAGACAAACCCTTTGTCGTGTGGGGCTTTTTAAACCCCCAAAAGAACAATTTGGCTCCTTCATTATGTAAGCACATAAAATCCACACACCAAACAAAACATGAATGTGAGGTCGCTTACAGATGGAGGTGGCTTTTAGGGCCCACCTCCCCCCACCCCTTACACTATCTACATATTCTCAAGTACATTTGTTTAGCTAAAAAAACTTTTAATCAGACTTTTGTAGACTGGAGAACTGCAGTAACTGAAAAACCTGAGAAAGGTTGGGGCACTTTCCCCATTTTTCTTTTCTTTCCTCTTGTAAAAGGCTGTTGGGTCAGAAACGTGACAGACTGTGTGTAGACACTAACATCATTTCACAGTGCTCATCCGTGACAACAGGATTTCAAAATCTAGTGGAAGCAAAAACATGGTTCAGCTCGTCTGCCTTAACCTCTCCCCTTAACTGACAGTTAACAAGGCAAAGAGAAGTATTTCCCAAAGGAAACACATGCCCAAGGTCAGGCTGGCTGCAGAGCCTCTTGCCCTCTCCAGCTGCTGTCCAGTTTGGCAACTGTTGATAACACCTACAGTGTACAGGCTGTATCTCACAGAAGCATGTCAAAACATGAATTTTAAGAATATGTGTTTTCTTGAAACAAATTACAACAGACACACAGCTCAACCAGAAATCCAGCTAACAGCACAGACAGGTGTGCTTCTCTCCACCTTCACATAAATCAGTCAGCCTGCACAGTCACAAAATTAAGATATGCACAGCAAAACACTGAATTTTCTCAGGAATGCCCTTAGAGTTCTCATTTAATGTTGTGTATGCAAATATACTTACCAAATTTCAATCCTTGACCTCTTGGTTTTACAAATCAGGGCAAGTCTCAAATATGTAAGACACACATGTACAAACTTCCACTTTCAGAACAAAGCTTACCTAGGGTCATTCTTCAGGCTTCCTGCACCTCACTTACACTTCATCAAACTTATTGTTTACTGAAACCCTGATGTAGACCCTTCAGAATTCCAAGAGTGGCATAATAAAACACAGGAAATGGAAAAGCCAAATGGGAAGACAAAACAAGAAGAAAATCCAACATTTTTCAAACATTTTTCTCTGAGCTTTCTGACAATAAAACTTAGGGTTTTCTTTCACTTCTTCAGCACACAGGTCTCATGTACAGAGGATTCTTGGCATAGTAATACAAACTCTTAGCCACAAAGAGCACAAAGACTCTTCTCTCAGAGCAGCCCTTTCAGATCTTGGTCCTTTCCCTCTGCCACACTCACAGTCAGTACTAATAAACACTGATTTATTTTAAGCAAAACCACTGTTACTTTGCTGAGCCCACATGACACCAGTAACTGACCCCAGAAGAAGCCAAAGCATCTGTCCTGCTGTGCTTACACCTCACAGCCACAGGAGGATGGGCACACACACATAAGGGCACACAGCCACCCCCTACCGTAACTGAGAACTTTACACAAAATAAAAATTAAAACATAGTGGCACTATATTGATGACAGAACTCCTCAAACCTTCCAAGAGCTGTTTTTCTACAGCAAAATGGAAGCTGGAGGTCGAGCAAGGACAGCTCCTTCATTTCAACTCTGTGTGAGGATTCAGTGGTAGAAGTTTAGTCTTACTACATATAGCCTTTCTAAAACATTTTGCTTCATCTAATGGTGTAGGCTAATAATTCTTATTTTATGTTGCAGCTTTTCACTCTTGTTAGAGTATCAACAAGTCCCATCTATTAAACAAAAAACAAATGGACTGAAATGGGCCGGTAACAGCTCACGTTAACTTTGATTATTGTTGCTTTGCCTGAGGAAAGAGGATCAGTTCAGAATTTGCAGTAGGCATTAATACACAGTTTTATAGTATTATTGATCAGAAACAGCAAGTGGTGGCTGACCTGGGGCCGCTCAGGGTCGCGGTGTCCCTCACTGCCTGCGCCGTTTCCGAGGCGAAATCCAGCGCTCCCGCCACAGGTTTGGTGACGGTGCCCACCAGCCCCTTCCCCAGGCCAGATATGAAACCACTGACCCCTCCTTCCGTTTTCACACCTTCCACTGTTGATGTTATGACACTTGTCAATCCTCCAATGATACCTGGCAAAGACAAGAGTAGCAGAGAAATCCAAAATTATTGGCTCTAGAACTTACAGAACCCCATCCACCTGATGCTCTCTGCCTACACGGTTTATTGTGCATTTAATTTAATACACAAACTTTCAACCAATAACTTTATACTTTGTATATGCAGTATACATATGCATATGTACAGGCCATATTATCCCACAGAAAAAGATTGAATTCATCATTAAACGTGTATTTAAAAGTATTTCTATACTGGTTCATTTCCAGCTGTGCTTACACCAAGAGTCACCTATTGCCCAGGTTAAGTGGTTACTTAGGATGTAAAAAAATTCAATCACCACAAAAGCTGGTACAGTTTGAGAAAGAAAACAACAGAGTGCATTCCTCCACTGGACAAAGTCAATTATTTTAAACTGGCACTTTAATTGTCTTTAAAGTCAGTTTAAGTGACTTTTACTGTGATGCTGCTGACAGACATTTTTGTGCACATTCCTCTTCCTGAGAACCTCAATGCTCTGAGAACTCAAGCACCTACTGAGATTTCAAATGACTTGGAACAGCTCACATTGTCTATGAACTCACTTTGGAGATTTCACATCCCCATTATTAAAATATCAGTTTCTAGTGCCCGGCTCAAGCACTCACCTGCCCAGCTTCCAGAGCCAAGGGCTCCTCTGAGGTCTGTAACTCACGTACAGACCAGGCAGATCTAAACTGCCAAACTCAAGAAGCACAAAGTATTTAAATCTCTCCTCTTGAGTAACTATAGTTTATGATTAAATCCTGTCTGTTGAAATGTAGTAATTAGCAGTTCCTTTATTTTTGCAAAAAAAATGAATGGGAAGCATTTAAAAAATGCCACAGACTTAGGACTAGAACAGTCACACTAATTACTGGATAATACAACACAGTGAAGTGCTTTTATAATGGACTTTTCAGCAAAGATTCACATATTTTGGATTTCCTGTGTTTCTACCAATTTATGTCAGACTGTTCAGCACATTGGTGTGAGAGAAACCTTTCATGATTCATTTCACACCTACAGTGTAGTGTGTCTGTATGACCAAAGCAAAACGACTTTTCTCAGCACAGAAAAGATCCTCTTTTAGAGAAAGCCAAATCAGCTTTGCACAGGCTGCAACAGTTACATTGTGAAAATAACATTTAAACAAACTGAGCCAAGATGATGCAAAATATAAATATTTGATTTAAACTTGGCTTGTATTGATTTAACCTTCTTCAACAGATAAATCATGAACTAAATCGATGTGAAGTTCAAGCCAAATTAAAGCTAGTCCACTACCCTTTACACAAATAAATGTCTCTAGTTCTTAGTACACTGAAAAAATCCCACAAAATAACCCAGCTAGTGAAATGTAACTTTAAACTGATTTACTGATTCTAATGAAACTCAGGTTTCTGGAACTAAAAGCAAACATAAGAAAGGTACAACCCAGCCATACTAATTTTTTTTTTAATGTCTGGCCCTCAAAAAACATTTTGTGCTGGGTATTTCATGCCTCTACAAAGAAACTGATGTTTTGGATGAACCTTGTCATTTTCATTTTAATTTGCAAAAAAGCTTTTACTTCAGTAAAAAACCCTGATTATTAATGTAGTTTCTGTTGACTTGAAAACCAAACAATGCCCCTACCCTGACCTGCCAGCATTGAAATCCAAGCATAAAGCCTCTGACAGCTCCACTGCCCAGGCTTCTAGCAAACACCAGTTATTTGCAATCTGATCATCCCTTTTAATAGAGATATGAGTTAAAATCACAGCGAAGGGTTACCATGTGCAAGCCCATGGATTCCAGCTACAAGGTGCTCTCCACTGGTTGCAGCATGATATCGGATGTATTCCCGCTCTGTCTGATGTCTGTTATCCATGGTCTTTCCCAAACCATCCGACAAAGTCCCAGCAAACTGCAAGAGAAGACCTGTTCTGTTATTGGAAGAACAAAAGCTGTTTCTCCTAAGTATATTCACTGCAGAAAATTCCTACTTGTGAAATGCACAATTTATACAGCTCATTTTGACACATAACAGGATCTGTCCAAGCCTTTTGCCACGGAGAAAGCTCAGAACTACATCAACAAATGCAAGTGGAATCCTGAGGTGACAAAGAGGTGCCCCAAGTACTGTAGCCAAGCCAAAACAAACCAAGTCTGTGAAAGATGCAAGTCAAAGCAATGCCCATGACCCAACAGCAACCCATCAAAATCTAAAAGGAATGTTATTTAGATATAAAGCTTTTCCTCTGCAAAGATATGCAAAGCTTCAAGGCAAATATGCCTGTCATGAAAGTGCAACATTTTTAAGAGCTAATTAAATTCTTTTCAGTAACTCAGGGTAGAAGTGGCTATGTTGTAGGAGTGGGAGCCAGGACACGCTCACAGCACAATGTGGGGAGATCCCTGACAGGATTCCCAGCTGTGCTGGGAGGTGTTGAAGTGTTATCCTGGTTTAAAGGACAGGTGTCTGCCAAGTAAGGCAGGAACCTCCCTTGGCATGGAGAATGTGACCCCCTTCCCTCCAAATTAGTACAACTTCGAAATGACAGGACTTTCAGGAAAAGATATCAGATTTTACTAGTATATATATGTATAGCAAGACAAAACAACAACGATGGCAGCAAGAACGACCAAAACCAGAGCCCCAAGCACTCTCTGGGCCGCAGGCACCCTCCCCCTCGGTGCAGTTCTGGGCACAGCCAGCAGGTTTTTGACAATGTGTGCTTGGACACCTCCTGCACCTCTCTCAACTACTGCCAGCATTTGTACTTCCTTTCAAGAAATGAACAAACGTCATCCTCTCCGCCCTTGTGGAAGGAAAGGATCATTTAAAGCTTTGTTGTGTCTTCGACTGGGGTTGGGGAATGCACCAGGTGCCACAGGAATGCCAGAGACACTCAGGTTGCTGAAGTCCCCGGTGTCCTGTATGACCACAGCTCTTCCAGAGCAAGGAGCTCATTGTGTAAGGACCAGGCTATGTCTCATGGACCATCTCTTCTGCACCCACAGCAGCTACACTAAAATCCCTTTGTGGCTCAGGTGTGCACCAGAGGACAACTGAGACCTGGTATGAAACCCTGATACACTGAAGATTAAAAAAGAACCGGACAAAGAGTTCATTTCTGGGCCCAGCGCCACACTGAAGTTCCCCTCCTTATTCTGCCATTTCTTCCAAGGCTGTGTTTCTTTTTCACTAATGACACAATGTCCCAGTTTGAAACACTCCTTTTCAGCTTCAAGACAAACCAGTCCAGTGGCTCCAATTATCTAAACAAGCAGATTTTAACAACAAGGATGAAAATGAAATCCCATGACCTTTCTTGTGACTTGATCATATGGAGACTAAACAGAACATAGTGATCATGGACTGAGTTATTTCTGACCTTGTTGTGAACTTAATGTAGATGCTATTAAAAAAAAAAAAAAAAGCCTAGAAACACAAACCGACCTGAAGCTATCTATGAACTGTTTCTAAGGTTAGAGTTTTTTCTAGAAAAATACTTTGCTGATAACGATTAGAGTATTTGCTATAAAAAACTGAAAGGCTCAACAGGTTTTCAAAATTCAAACCTCATGACTGTATCTCTCAAGACCTGAAAATGATTTTTCAAGGCCACATTTTGGAAGTTATAGTAGTGCATGACTGGACAATCAGCCAGAAGGAATAAACCAATTTATTGATGAGAATTGGTAATCTCTCTTTAGAGCTTTCCCCCCGCTGCACTCGCACTTTCCAGCTCCAATACCCCAGCTCTTCCTGTGAATACAATCCAGTCTTTCCCCAAATATTCCTTCCTCCCTGACATAGAATCTGACACCTAATTGTCAATAGCAATTCTGTTTGTGTGTAGACAGAATTTCAATGCAATAGTGCATTTTTCTTAGTAAAAAGGAAAAAGAAAAAAAATCCCACGCACATAGTTTAAAAGTCAAACTCCATTAGCTGTAAACCCAATGTTAAACAGGGACATTTTTGTTTGTGTTATTTTGAAAATAGCACTGAATTACAGCTGTAAGCAAAACAATTTAAAGATTTTCATGTACCAAACGTACCATGAAATGTTTCCATTTTGCCCTGATTCACAGGTGACAAAATCTGAACTCAGCACACTTTAGTAATTCAACATGAACTTCATGTTGAATTACTTTTTGAAGTGGCTCCTCCTCCCCCCTCCCGTGGGACTGTTTGTTTCCTGGCCTCATTTAATAAAGACTGAAGCCAAACTTTTGTCACCATCTGCACCATTTGTAACCAAACCAAGAGGTTTCCTCAGTGAGCACAGGGAGTGGGTCCCTCCTGAGCCACTTCCAGCTGGGACCAGCCCCTTCCTGCTCTGCGGTGCAGTTTGCCAATTAGAGATGAAATGCCAGGGAAGATAAAACAAGGGGATGCTCCACAGGCATTAGCATGTGATGGGAAGGGCTGCTGAGAAAAGGGGCAGCTCACCCTTTTTGTGTGAGGTTTAGACTCATATTTGAATAAAGATTCAGACTGTGGTGTCAGAGTTACCCCGATTTCTGATCTGAACCACACCTACATCCATCCTTATCCCTCAGGTACCTGCTGGGGATCACAACTTGACACTTCTTTTTAACTCTTCTGTGCACCTCAGAAATACTTACCCCAAAATGGTTTCAGCTAATAGGATTGCATCTACCTATATAATAAGGAAATTAAAGATTTCTAATAAAAAAACCCCACAACTAACCAAACACCTCCTGCCCAGTCTATGTTATAATCACTGTATTGAGAACAAGTTCCTCAGCCATTACCTCAGGATCAGACACCTAAGCAAGCATTAGAAATTTAAGCAGTTTAAGTCCAGCTTAAACTCTGAAGGGAGATTTGAACAAGCTGAAGCACAAAAGCAGACATGCCTTTCCCCCCCATGTGTCCTGCTTTTAGATGCCTTCTTTGGGGAATGCAGTATCAGCTGCTGAGGCTGAGGTTTTAAGACTGAAAGAGCAGAAATGGTGCCTTATTGAGCTGTTAACCCGGTCACACAGCAAATAGGCTCCAGATAAACAAAGGTGACACCAAAAGTTCGACCCACCCTTGTCTTCCTCAGCTTTTGTTAATAAGGTGTGACCTGGTAACTTCAAAGCCTACCCAAGACCATGTAAATGCCAACATAACTAAACAGACTGTGAAACAAACATGAAACTAATCAGGGGACTTGTAAAAACCAGCTCCCTCTTCTCTACCCTAATTTTCATAATGAGTTCTTTGTCTACTTGCTGATGAAAAAAAATAAATTACTCACTTGGTCTTTTATCTCTGCATTTTTGCCATTTCAGACATCCTTTGCCTTGAAACAGAACTGCAACACATTACATTAGTTTCAGCTAAGGAAAGTTACCTGCTTCCAGACCAAAAGGCTCCAAGTGTTTCTGGATGAAGCCAGTCTGCACAAGGCACACTCAAAGTGAGTATTTTACTTGTCAACTTGGCCTCTCCAAACAGAGGGGAATAGAAGCCTTCCAGACTACTGATTAAAAGCTCTGTCGTTTCATGTACTTAAAATATTTCAACTTATCATCACTAGGTATTGTTTAATGCTTTGCCTTATCCATTTTGCCTGGACAGAAGGAGAACCCCTCCTAAAAGCCCCAGGCAGCTGAACATTCGTCTACCTTCATTCACAAGACACCCTCTGCCTCCTCTCACCCTTTTTGTTCCCAAAGCAGATGGTTCTTCCTGCATTCTCCTTCTACAGAGGGACACCGCTGTTTTCTTCCAGGTCTACACACTGAGCACTGGGATCACTGGTTTTCATCCCACACCAGTTCATGTATGATATGAAGCTACTGACTGGTAACATACTGCAGGCAGAAAACATACCCCACTGCACTTCAGCCTACCTGCTGTAACAGAAACTCATCCTCCTGAGGAGGGTGGAATATGACATTTTCCTCCAAATCCCAGGACATTATGCCAGTGTGCACACTATCTTTGGATGAGCATGCTAACACTCTCAGCCCTTCACAATCATTGAAGATGTTACTGCACTTCTGCAAGCCCAGGGCATGCTGGGCTCAGCCTCCCCCTCTGCAGACCCAAGTAAATCAATGATTCATCATTTCTTGTTTTATATTTACACAGTGCCAACAATCAATGCTAACTATTCACCAAGATCTGCAAAAGCAGATGAAATACTATCTGTACAAGAAACTGATCTATTCGTGTTTTGGGTTATTTGGTCTTTTGTTTTTCTTTTTAAAGGCACAATAATTAAGGAAATTTTACCACAAAAACCGTTTACCACTGACTACATATCCCTTGCTGTTTCAAGCAATAGAAGAAAAACAAAAACACCCATATACAGTGTTTGTGAATCAAAGCTGGTGCCAAACAATTTAGGCTTATGGGGCACAGAAAGAATTCAAAGCAAATGAAAACTCGACTTTGGACTGCTTGTTCCTTCTTAGCCAAATGCATGAAGCACACAGCATGGAAATAAGGTTTAAGTAATCTTTTAAAGTCTTTTTAAGCTCTTGGCACTGCCTGGTTCTCTAAGGACATCCCAAAAGGATAAATACACAATTATGATCTGAGTCCAAACATTCCATTGTAATTCTAGCATCAGAGAATGGTACATCTACAAATATTATTGACTGAGCAAAGCAGAACATTCCAAAATGGAATGTTAAGGGAGAAAGTGATGAAATTAAATACAGATCACTTAAAACTTCTGTGCAAACCTCACAATGAACTGTGTTTAAATCAGCAATCACAGGATTTATTTGGTTCTTTTCTTTGCTTTGCAGAACTAATTTAGAAAGGAGTTCAATCCTTCGTGGTCATTTGCATTGTAGCAACATCATTAAAAATCACTTTTATTTCCTACAACTCTACAACCTGTTAAACGTATTTTAGAGGAAGCCAATTTTTATGCTGATGTCTGTCAGTAAATGACAACAGTTAAAAATTAAGCATTTGCCTATGGAGGTAAAAAATCCTCACAGTGTACACATTCCAGGCTAAGGGGACATATATACATGCTGTTGGAATTTGTGGTTAAAAAAGGTCATTCTCAAATTTTCCTGCTATTCTTTGGAAAATGCAAAAATCAAAAAGCCCTGCTGGATTCTTGGATATACACAAGGGCTGGGTGCAGTGGGACAGATAAAGTTGTCCAGTAAATTCTGCAGCCTCACTTTTACTGCAGTTTCTCAGGAGTGATATGTAATATATTTCTGTGACTCACCATAAAAATAACTTTGAGAGCAGCTTCTTTACTCATCAGTACACACATTGTTATAGAGTGGAAGCAGTATATATTTAACTTTACAAACTGGCCATCAGTAGGCACAGACAGCAAACACAGCTTCCTCCCTTCCTATCACTGAGGTCAATGGTGTGTTATACTGGGACTAAAAAGTGAAATGCTTTTATTTGAAAACATAACAGGTGCTTGTTTGTCAGGTTCCAAAGGGGCCTACTGGTCTGAAGGCGTTCCCCAAAATACTTTTGCCATGTCTTTGGTCAGTCTCTTAAGAATTACTTAGGGCATTTTAGCAGGCAAGATTGTGAATTCAGTTAAATTTATACCCTCCAGACTTTTACACTTTCCTTTACACATCAAGACAGACCAAGTCAACTTTTTGATCGAGTCCTAACCAGAAAGGACAGCTCAGGCTGAGCCCCCAAGGCATTTATAACCCAGCCAAGCTGCACAGAGAGAAACGAGTCCTGGCACTCTGAACAGCACCGACACAATCTTAATTTAGAAAATACTAAATCAGCAAAAAGCGATAATCAGCTTCTCATTTTCAGAGCAACATAAACTTTGACCCTCTCCAAATTACTGACAACCACGAGGAGCCGACGGCTTTTCCCACTAAACAAACGTGTTCCTTGAGATTCCCTGCAGCATTCCCCACCCCTATTTATGTCATATGCCCAAAGTAAAGGAGCTTTAATTAGCTCACATCCCATCGTTAACTGAGCTTCCTAATGCATCCTGACAAGGGCTGCTGGCGGCCGCGGGAACCCCTGATGGGCCGGCTGTGAGGAGCCTGATTAGCCGGGTATCCCAGGGGAGCCCCGCTGCTCCCGGCCCGCCGTGCCCCAGGAGCCGGGTCGCTTCCCTCCGGGACCTCCTGGAAAGCCGCACCAGCAGGTGCCCGCTGGCAATAGTTTTGTGTTACAGGGCTGAATGAGTGATCCCTGCAGGAACCGCCGGCTGTTTTCACAGACACAGAAGGCAGTCAAAAGTCCACAGCATGAACTTGGAATGACCCCAATCGCGGAGTCACTGGCGGGTTCATCTGGAGGACAACTGTGCTTTATTAAACAACTAATACTCTTAACAGATAATTCCCCTCCCCCCAGCCTTAACTCTTACCAAGCCTGAAGGTCTTCATGTTTGTTTATTTTTTGGGAATGGAATTATTTGCCCTTCTTCACCCCCTTCCTTAAACCCCTCAATAAACTGAAAAACAGAGCAAAAGCCTGAAGAGGTCCAGTACCTTGAGTTAATAGGTAACAACTAAGTATTCAGAGAGGCCACATTAGGTTTGGTTTTAAAATCATCTTTACCAGCTCTCTTGATTCTGATTTCCAAAAGCATCTCCATCTGCACTAACTGCAGCACTTCGGCTCTTTCCAGATAATTTCTTTTTCTGCCATGACCATCTGTGACCACACTTGGGATCTGAAAGAACCTCCCGTTTAAAAACTAACAGGCTTTCCATGTTCTGCTAGATATTTTGAAGGAAAGCCCATGCAAGCACATTAATTGGACCTGCCATCCTGTGTGTGTGTGAATAGTGAACAACTCTGAGCTGTTTGGATCTCCTGGTACAGCTTGGCCTTCTCCCCTGGACATAGAAACATTATTTTCACTCCTCAGGGATACATAGTGAAGGAACATCAAGTTTAACTCTGTACTACTTATCATTTTCTACTGAACTCTACAACTTTAATTAACAGTAGGGAGGTGCAGTCAGCCATTTATGAAGACTGAAATTATGAATTTCAACCCCACACCCCATTTTTTCTCCTTCAGATGCTAATGGTGATACATGGGATAGACGTGCCTGTCTGCCTGCCATGTAACCGCTCAAAAACTGCAGGTTAAAACTAAATTTCATCTATGATAAATGCTCATTTCCAGTGTCATAGTTTATGACTTGGAAACTTTTTGCATACCTCATTTTAAATTCTTCTTTGCTCACTGAATTCTCCAATGAGTCAGCAAAACAGGAACAGTGCATTTTATTTTACAAGAAAATCAGCTGGTAAACCCCTTCGAAATGAAGCTCTAGAGCAGGTGTAAAACTTGAAGCTCTCTAATATCTCTTTTTTTCAATTGCCAAATGGTCACTCGTACATTCCTCCATCCAGCTGTGCATCTCCATGTGTGCAGTTGCTGCATTGTCACAGGACTCATTGTCAACTGAGTATTTTCTCCTGGGTAAGGCTCATTCTAAGCTGCCACCAATGTGTCAGTTTGCTTTTGAATGGGGTACATTTGGGACATTAAGTCCACATTAAACCAGTATTTCCCATGGAATGTATCACCATTTCTGTTCAATCTACCCATACCCTTTTCTCCACATAAAAATACACCGGAGTAAAGTGTGTTCACTTTGTTAAAGAAACTTTGTAAAAGAAAGGCTGAATTTAAACCAAATTGAGAAGAAAACTTTTAACCTTGATGCTGGCCACACACGTTTTATCCCATGGTACAAATGAAAATCAGGACGAACAAAATAATATTTCAAACTTCTCAAAGATGATCCTTTATCCCAGAATGTCTTTCAAAGATACTAAGTACAGATACCAGATGTTCTGCACATTAAAACTGACACTTTCCATGGCTTTTGATTGCCACTAATTGGTCATAAAACTTGCTGTCTTTTCAACCTGGCAGGAAATGGGGAAATGGCCTCATCTGTAATGTTCCTCCAGTACTCAACATTTCTGCCTGGGAATTTCAATTGCTTTCCACCTCATAATCTGCACATTTTGATACAGATTACTGCTCATGCAAACCTGCATGAGCTGCTTATCAGTGGACGAAATGCAAGTTAAACTGAAGATGATCTGCAGTGCCACCTGGACAGGCTGCAGGAGCCCCTATGCTACACCAGGAAAGATAAAGATTACACTGAAGAAAATGCAGAAAAAACTACATTTGACCCAAACTGCATAAATCACTTTAGGAATAGAAAAAAACATGTAAATGCTGCTAAATCCCACTATTTTAATACCTCAGCTACCCTTTTTAAGGGATGAATACCAGCTTTCCTGAAGAAAAACCCTAATTGTAATCTGTAAGGTTGCCCACAAAGATGACATATATTCCAGCCCTCCTCACCTTCATCCAGTGAGACTGACAGTAACCACACACATTCTGCTCTTAGGAGTTAAGGAGAAGAGACAGGAATCAAACATCATGAAGATACAGAGTGGAAGGACACTCAGCAATCTCAGAACCCAAACACCACCATGATGATTCTATTTCAGACTCTTCTGAAGAAAACACCACTATGTATTTCTTTCTCGGGCTTCATATTCAAAGGCTTTTGTTAGAAGCTCCCTGACACCAAGATGTAATTTTATTTTCAGCTACTTCCTTGGCATTTTGAGCTAATGTTGCTAGATCTGAACTACAGTTACTTCAAAGAATGGCAGTTCTTGCTTCTGAATCGTATCAAAGTGGAGTGGTTGGTTAATTGAACTAAGAAACCTTAAACAAAAGGGAACCATCAGCTTTGATTGTTTTAGAAACCTTTCTGTCTGTTTTTGGGTAGAGCCTGCTCAAACTGTACCTTCCTTCTGTGCTCTGCTACAGCCACATCTCATTGTATTTAATGCCAACTTTGTTAAAGTTAACATTCATGCAAGTCAAACACTTGTTCAAGATTTGTTTTTAGATAATCCCTTCATTACTTCTTCTTTATTTTCCATTCAGTTATCTTTATCTTTCTGTCACTGCCAACCACTTGAGATTCTGCTTTGATTTATCTTAAATGGAGGGTTAAAAATCCCATTTCCCTTTGTGTTGCTTTCATACTCCTGTTCCACAAATGCCTCCATGCCAAACACCCACCTGGAGCATCCTTACTAGTCTTAAAGTTTTCTTACCTGATTCTAACACCTCACCTGTTTTCCTTTCTCTGTTAAACACCTAAGCACCTCTGCCATCAGTCTGAACTCAGTTGAAATAAATAGATGGAGTGAAAGTCCAGGGCAGAAAGGTTCCTCAGCCATAAAAGAAAACAGACATCAAATGCAATTTGCTGCAACTCCCCTCAAGGGAAGTTTTGGCACCTCAGGTGCCCCTTTCTGGAAGGAAGCCTGTCTCCCAGAACCCTGTGTGCTTCCCAAAAACCTGACAGGGAAATGCAGATGTGACTGATGGTTTACCTTTCCTTAAGAAGCCTAATTAAACTGGAAACTTCTACGTTCAATATGAAAAACAAGCTCTTTCATTTAATTCTTTTTCTCAAGAGGAAGGGAGGTACACACCAATTATTTCCATCCTATATCCTAACCTCAGAGTCATAACAGCTACACTACTATGTGCTCATAATTCCTAAAAGATGAGAGAATTCATGGTAGAGGTAGAAAAAAATCAGACACATTAAATACAGCATTGACAAGATGTGAATCTTTTCAATCCTTTACCACCAGGAATTTCACAATGTCAGTGCAACACCTATTTGCCAGTAATAGACACAACCACACTTACTTATCCATTTGGAGAACAAAAGCTACAGAACAGTTTTGTTCAGCTACTAATTCAGTGTTCAATATTCATTTCTAATTGAAACATATCTGAAACAGGAACAATTTAGGATTTAGTTCTATCATGCCTAAAGGGGGAATAAAAAAAAGTGTGGATGCCAAGAATGTGAGACATTTCTACGCATATGGCAACTATAGAAGGCTCCATTCAGAGGGAATGAAATTCCCTCTGGTGTCTATATTTAGGATCAAAGAACTTTTTAAAATACAGAACTTGGAATCTCCAAGGGATAAAAAATACAAAACTGTCTGTAGTGAACTTTATTTAACCTAAGGTTGTGTGCCAATTTAAATACACTGCAGCTCTCCACTTGAAAGAAGGCATTACCCACTGCGTGCTCTGAAATGCATGGAAAAGCCATTACAGGGATAATCAGCACAACTATAAAATAGAAAAGCAATAAAATGACAAAACCAGATACAACTCCAATAGCTTACTTCTCGATTCAGTTGAGCAGTGTTACTTTTAAAGCCATGATTACAGCATTACTCTCTGTTTATCTATCTACTCACACCTTAATAGCTAACTCATCTTAAAATCTAGGATAGATTTTTATTGTAGACACTTCATAAGTCAGGTAGTCAAACAACCAAAACAGATTTTTCCCAGCCCTCAGTGCCTGTGCAGGACACAGGCTCCTCCAGTTTTGGCTGCTTTAGTTACCAGATCCACAGAACAAGCTGCAAAGACAAGAGCCCTCTGTGGCACAGCTGAATCAGGTAAAAATTTATGCAGTGAAAATATACTTAAAAATACCTTCCTGGAGCACCAACAGCAAGATGAAAATGACCTATTGTTTCAGTTTTCTTTCTCTTGACTAATTCAAATTGGTTTTTGTCTCCACATAGTTTTCTTTACCAATACTTTACATATCCTAGACACCTCATAAGGCACACACAAAGTAGAACAGAAATAAAGATGATTTTCTATGTTGTACCACGAACACAACACATCCCAAACCGTACTTGAAATGCCAATTATTTATCATATGGACATTCCTGGCTTAGTTTTCGAGCAGATTTAAATGCCTAAAAGCAGTGCATAAGGAAGAATTCAACCTGACTATTCGTGAGCCTTTTTACCATTGTCTTCTATGCAGGAGAATTAAGATTCAACCTTTGGAAGGAGGATTCAAGGAGCTCCACAATGTACTGCTAAGCCTTCCTAAATTATGGATTTCTCTCCTTCTTCCAAAAGGACAAATACATAAACCATATAAAAAGCTTTGAAGAGGGAACTGTGTGAG
>VZUA01032507.1:0-19051 GCA_013401035.1 Horornis vulcanius | reverse complement strand
CACAGAGTGCTGGTTTTTATTTACCTCGCTGGGTTTTTGTTTGGAGACAGGATCCTGAGCCACATCTCACACTCACAAGAACTTGTCTCAGACATCAATTAGAAACTTGCTTTAGAAATAGTGAATTTGTCTTGAGATCCCTCTTCAGTTACATTCCCTGAAAATTCCTTTCTAAGGAATCATGACATTGCTTAGAAAAAGTCACGTTCCCAGAGCACACATTTCCTTTCTGGTTTATTTCTGAGGGAGGGGTGAGCTCTTTCTTGGGAGGGAAAGAATTTCCAGGGGTTTGGTGGGATGATGGCTCTCACCCATCAGCTGGTTCTTCCCCTCACTATGGAGGGACATGGCAAGCTGCAGTTTGGGGATGCTGTGGGTTTGGTGGTGTGTGTAGGGACCAGGAGCTGTGCTGTGAGCTGTTTATTTATATGGCTGTGCCTAAACCCAGAACAAGATGTCTTAGGAAACCACAGTGAGCTGGATAAACAACAATTTGTAACGCTGGCCCTTTTTTTCACTGTTTCAGTAGTTGTTATAGTGAGGAAGCCCAGGCAGTAGAGAGAAGGTGGGTGAGGTGAGCTGGGAGAAGGCAAAAGAGAAAACAACTGCAGAAAAATCCAGCTCGTTAGCAAGACAGTGCTGGTCCAGGGAGCATGTCCAGAGCCCTGAGTACATTTTTAACCTGAATGTTAATGCAAAGCAAATAGAAGCAAATCAGTTCATTCAGAGGGCAGTGAAGGGGAGAAGCCCATCAGAGGGAGCTCACAGGAAGCCTTGGTGAGATGTGCAGGCAGCTGGGGGCTGGAGCAGCCAGCAACGAGGCAGGATAGAAGTGACCCTTGGAAGAGTTGAGATTTTCTAGCTTTGAATATTCATGAAATGGCATCTCTGCCTGGTTATGGTCAAAGTCTTTGTTGGTTCAGCACAACTAGAAATGAAGTTGCCCCCAAAGTTAATTAAAAATAGTTTTGCCCACTGTAAATGAGTAACTCAGTTTGATCAGATGGATTTAGACAGTTCCTGTCTGCCAACAGACAGGTGAGGAGACAAATCAGTGTCCTGCATCAGCAGATATCTGAAAAATGCATTGCTTTGACAAAAATTTACAAGGTTGTATTTTTTTTTACAGTGTAGATTTATCCTACAGCATGGGTAGATATCCATATGTCTTCCTGATTTGAAGGTGGATGGAGCACATTCCAGTATAGGAAGTTGAGTATATTTGAAGTAGCTTATTGGTAAATGATGAACTATATGTTTATACTTGTAGTACCTGTTGTTGAGGGAAGAATACTTAAAAAAATTGCCACTTGAATTGTTTGGAAAATACTAGAACAGTGTCTTTAATTCTTAGCTGCTTTCATGGATATAAGGCAGAAATGAGAGCAAAGGCTGGGAGTTTGCTTCAAAATGGAATTTCTGCCCCCATTTGGGAGAGGAAGCCATGCAGGTGGGTGCTCTGGGCAGCTCTGGTTGGATCAAGCATGGATGTGAATATCTAAGGGCAGAATTTCACCTGTTGATGTTCATGGATTTACTGCAGTGTCTCCTTTGCAGTTGCAGAGGGCAGAAATCATTCCTGTTCTCGTAGTTCAGGACCAGGCTCAACATGCAGATCCCAAGGGCATTAGATCCTTAGCTGGTATTAGAGAGCAGGTATTTGCCTTTCGATAAGTTGAAGCTGAAAATAAATTTAAATTATGCATATATGCTTAATTTTATTAAATTATGCACATATGCTTGTATTTATAATGACTATTAGTAAATACTGTGTTTACTACAACCTAGGAAACAAATGACAAAAGTGGAGATATACCTGCCTTGTACTTTGGGAGAATTTAGTCCTGCAATGAAAAAATGGAACTTGTAGGTATAACTGCTTTTATTTAATGTAATAAATATTCTATTTACAAGATTTAAAGTGTTTAGTAAAAGTCAAAGGACTGAGAAATGTCATTTCCTCAGTGATCTTCTTGCTGCCATTTTACAGATGGTGTAAAATCAGGTGTGGAAAAAAAAAAAATCACCCCCCACCAAAAAAAAAAAAAAAAAAAGTAGTTGAGCTGACATGAAAGGTATTTCAAATTTATGTTTTGCAGATGATATTGGTATGATTAATGTATTCATTGCTTCTTTTTTTTATTGCTTCTTGCAGATAATGTTCATGATGCATGGAAAATTCTGTGGCTTCAAAATCTATGCCAGGTTTACAAATTCTGTGTATGTCAACAGATGTTAAGAATATAAACACAACTTTTATTATAAAGTTGTGCAAATGTGTAGACATGAGCTTGGTTTATGTATATTATTTTCAGCATGAGAATGAAATGAAACTTCTGTGAAACAAGAAGAGTTATTTAGATTCCTGAAGCTTTCAGGCTGAGATTAGCTCAGTTAAAAGCGATCAGCAGTGAGCTGCCTTTGTAAGGCTGACAAGCTAATGACACTTCTGGCTCAGGGAATTTGTTTGTAACCCAGAATTTGAAAGCACTGGTGGTATTTGTTAGTCTGAAGATACGTTTTAATGAAAATGGACTTTGGTGGTACAATTCTCTGAAATAAGCTGGAAACCAGCCTGGGGTTTCTGCCGAAAGCCTTTGGTTGGTTTTGTTGCTGTGGGTGCCCACCAAGCATCAGTCCTGGTGAACTGGATGGCATTGGCTGTATGTTCCCATTATGTGAGGCAGGCTCCTGGTGGGTTGGTGTTCTGCATCTTGTATAAAATAAAATACACCAGTGGTGGGGGGAAAAATGCAATTCAGCTGAAGAGGAGAGTGCTGTGTCCAGAAGAGCTGTGCTGATGGCACCAATGCCTCCATTCCTCCCTATGCCTTGCAATTGCCCTGAGCTATTGCCACTGTGGAGTGGCAGGTAGGCAGTGATGAGTTAAGACTGGAGTCTTTTACCTCCATGACCCTCGATGGGGTGCTCAAAGCTCGGGTTGAGTCACTTTTCCAAAGGAATATGTGCTTGGCAGAAACCTCTGGCTGTGAGCAAGGTTTTGGAGAGGAGGTGGGCTTGGAGCACTTCATGGCAAGTCCCAATCCCTGCTATGCATCTGAGTGCTCGTGAGCCTCTACAAACCTTACAGCCACATCAGGGAGCTTCTCTGGGGCCTCTTTCCCAGGCTGCAGGGCAGAGAAGAGCCATTCTTTCAGACCATGGTGTAGCATCATGAAGGGATGCTCTCATCCATTCACATCTTTGTGCTACTGAAACAGAATGGTTTTCTTCCAGTGGAGCAAGCCCTCTGCTTCCAGTCTGCTCAAACAAAATAGAGAATTGAAACAGAAAGTTAATTTATGCCTCCAGATCATGCTGGTAACTTCTCCCAGCATTTCACCTTGCATTTCACCTTGGGAGCAGTGATCTGGGAGAGGGGACAGGCCTGGTTTAAAGATTCATTTCAAGTCCAGTTCTGGGTTGTGAAAGGCTGAGAGTGCAGGAAGCCAAGTGCTCAGTTTGGGTCCTGTATCCAGCTGCTCACTTTCCCTGAATTTGCAGGAACATCTTAGCTCTGAGACTTTCATGTCTCTTGTCAAACTTGGTTGGATTTGACCAGAAGGTTTAAGGGGCAACTGCCTGTGTGATTGCGTTTCCGTAGGTAATCACACCAAGGCAGCAAATGCAGTTAGGAAATTACAAAGGTGGGCAAGTTTGCTGATGGTCAGGTTCAGAATTTACAGCTGCTTTCTTTTATAGGGTAAGTTTTTAATTAAGTTTGTTTAAAAAAAAAGAAAAGATTGTGTAGGAAGTCTCCATAAGACCTCTAACGTCATTTTCTAAAATGACAGGAAATCAAAAATCAAATGCTCCAAGAGTTTTAAAGTTCTTTCAGATATTTTCAGATTTTTTTGTCTTTTAGGGCAAGAGGGTGGAGGTGGAAGATGAGTCTGAGTAGAGGGGATGGTATGGAAATGCTGTGCACTAAGAGTAGAGGCACATGTGTCTCAGTGCAATTTGTGTCTTGGTTTTGAGAACATATTTAAAGATGTGCAAAAAGTCTAGGAGTATTAAATAAGTTATTATTCTCACTTTGCATTTCCTTTCCAGATTTACTATCTCTCTTGGATGGAATCTGGAAGAAAAAAAATCACACAGAGCATGTTATGGTACATTTTTTTTTCTCCCTCCTGGTGATGCCAATTTTTTTTTTTCTTTTGGCTGAAGGGAGACATGCTCAGATTTGTCCCTTTAAATTGATGATCCTTGTTGTATGAACCCAGTTACACATCCAGACGAATTTGGCAGGATATGCAGTGCATACTCTTGATTTCTGTCGATGGCAGTACTTGGTGCCAGTGCCTTAAATATAATCTGGGTCCGTCCTTCCTTTTTCCACTCCTGGCACGTTGCTTTGTTTTTTACATTCATCAAAGGTTGGAAAATTTGGTTTTATACATATAGGCAGTGTATTTTGTTGCCACTTTATGTACTTAATCTTTTGGCTGTTTGTCTGAAATACGTCCATGCCTTTTATGTATTGAAAACATTATATCTTTTAACTTACAATCTGCAGAGTTAAAATGAATTTTATGGTAAATATTCAGTTGTGGATCACATCTCCAGCTTTTTATATGCCACAGCGGTCTTGTGGGTTTTTTCTTCTCCATTGTCTGATAGTGAGGTCATTTTCAGTCCTCTTGAGATATTTTATTCCCAGCCAGATGCAGGCCATATATTAAAAGTAGCACCTGTGGCTAATATCACAGCAGCTTACCATAAATTTACATGGTAACTAGGATTATATCTGTCAAGACTGTTAAAAAATGTCTAGTTTTAATTTGATTTCCAGTATTGAAGGAGCTCTCCAACATTTTGCTTCATAACTATATTTTAAAAGTTAAAGTCACTCCATTGTTAAGTTTTATAGCACTCCCAGTGCCCATTAAGTTGATTTGTTAAATGGGGGTCAGAATAAAGCAAGTTGGCTACAGGAGGATCGGAAACCAACCCATTTGTGACAAATTTAGTCCTCGCGTGTGAATCTTCTCGAGCCCGAGGAGTGATTGGATTCAGGTGCAGCCGGAGTCAGTTGTGTTTAACCTCAAAGCCTGAGCAGCCTCAGCCCAACTGTCACTTCTGCTAATCGAAAGTTGGACCCATTTTCTTATATTTTGGGGGGAATTGCTATTTTTAATGTAGTATTGCTCTGCCAGCTCCTTCTGCTAGAGTTTTGCGTTTGATTGCCTGTCGACTAAAAATAAATTATTTTTTTATCCAGCTAGGTAGGTGCTGGTTTTCATATAGGCTTTCTGAACCTGCTTCATTTTCCATTATCCTTTGAATCCTCTCCCATATGCTGTGATTTGTGCACCTGCAAAGTTATGAAAGTATTTCTGTTGGTAGTTATGTTGTTCACTAACTTCCTAGCGTTTATGAATACAATAACCGATTTATAATAAATCAGAATTATTTATGAGTGGGTTTACAGAGTTGGGAATATCTTTGTATTGAAAATAATGAATTTTGGGCGTATTTGCCTGTTGACATTTTCTTTTATTAGAAACTGATAGTGAAGTTTTTGGGACTGCCAGAGATTAACCTGCAGGCTGAAACACAATCAATGAACTGCATCAAGTGTCTCAGAGCAAAGCACAGTAAAAATATATGATTCCTGGATGGTCACACCTTCCTTGAGTTTATTCTTGGGATTGACTGAGTAAATAAGAGTCTCGCCTCTGAGTCGGCAGGTCAGGGTACAGCTGTGGGACCTGGACATGATCCACCTGCCCGCCCCGCTGCCTGCCATGGCCTGTGGGACAAAGGTAGTGCAGGCTCTGGGGGAATGAAAGGAGAGGTTCCAGGGAGATGGCTAGTTTGGAAGCTTGTGATACTCCATCCTTGGCCTTGGAGAAGGTGGAGATGACACTGGAGCTCTGGTCAGCGTGTCCTGTGTCCAGTGATGCTTCCAGTTAATTGCAGTCAGTGGTGAGAAGTTATGCAAAGCTTGGAGGTCTGTAGTGGTGGAAATGTGTAATCTGATTGTGTCTAAGAAGAAATTAAATCCTTGGAGCTGAGACTTGGGAAAAAAGGGATTTATTTTCTTCTCACAGCCATCACGGCCTGCTGTGTACAAACCCATAAATCCTAGAATGGTTTGGGTTGGAAGGGATCTCAAAGCTCATCACATTCTGAAGCCCTGCCATGGGCAGGGACACCTTCCACTATCCCAGTTTGATCCAAGCCCTATCCAACTTGGCCTTGAACACTTCCAGGGATGGGGCATTCACAGCTTCTCTGGGAAGCCTGTGCCAGGGCCTCCCCACCCTCACAGGGAGGAATTTCATTCTCATATCCAGTCTAACCCTGCCCTCTGTCAGTTTGAAGCAATTCCCCTGTGTTCTGTCCCTCCATGCCCTTGTAAGAAGTCCCTCCTCATCTCTCCTGTAGTTCCTTCAGGTGATGGTTCCTCTTTGTGCTGTTGAGTATCCTGTCTCCTCTTTGCTAAGGTCTGTGTGTGCAGATGCCACCACCCTTGTGTCTCACCTGCCTGTGACAAGTGCTGTTACTGTACCCATGTCACCATTATCATTTCATTGTGGCACTGTCAGTGGTGTCAGGCCACCAGGGTTATTTATAATGTCACAAAATTAATCATATTTAAATAAAAAGAATGATCTTACAATTGAAGACTCACGAGTTGTCGTATGTCCTCCAATTCCTTCATCATGCAAAACATCCCCTCCTGGTTGTAGTTTGCATAGGGTGTTTTTTTCTAGTTTTGGTTTTTTTTTGGTTTTGGTTTTTTTTTGTGACTTAATTGTAATTTGGCATACTCATTTCTTTGATGAGCTAAGTCATATTTCTCCCTAGAATAAACCATTATTTTATTGTTTATAATTATTGGGGAGCGGTGTTTCTAATTGCTGAGTTTACCCTCTCAGTAGACCTGTCGAATCTCCTTTTATGCACTCCACTGCTTAAAATCTGCCCAGCTGACCTTTGGGCTGCTCTCCAGTTGACTCCAATACAAATGCTTTTCTTAACAGATGGAATTATTATCACTCAAGTAAAAATTATTACAGCATTTGTCTTATGCTTGTTGCATGCATTGATCTGAAAATGCAAAAGAAATTATTTGTCAAAATGTCTATTGGATCTCACAAGCTGTCTTGTAGATTTGTAGCAAAAGAAAAGTTTCTCCTTTTTTTTCAGCTGGACAGATTGATTGTTTCAATTAAACAGAACAAATAATGTTCTATCAGCCATATGGACAGTGCTCAAAGAAATAAATGGGAGTAAGTCAATCTAATTTTAGCTACAGTTTGGGCACTTTCCATGATAAAACACCTTTGGAAACTGAATGGAAAATTCAGTGGGTTTGAACTCAGTTGAATAGCTTCATTTGGGAAAATGCAAGTATTACTGCCTCTTCTGAAGAAGATGGTCACTCAGATGAATGTTTTTATCTTTTCAGTTAACTGGTTTCTTGAAACTCCTTTATGCAATAAAATTTATTTTTATGGGGGCACTGGAATGATGCTGGTTAAACGCAATCCTGGTTCTTTAACCTTTTGCATCCCCTTGCTTTTGGAGCAACGCCTGCCTACGGTTTCAAACTGTAAATTGCCTTTAGCACCAGCAGCTCTCACTTTCTCATAGGAGCAACACGCTTTGGGATATTATTCTCTGCAGCCGTAATTAAAAATGGACTCCGGCTGGCAGAATAAACTAAAATAAAACTCCAACGCCCCTATTTCCAAATTAACCATTACTCACCAAAAGCACATCAAACCCACTTAGCGGACATCCGTTAATCCCGCCGTGAGCCGGTTCAGGCTTTAATGCACACTGTTTTACACGTTAAGGGGTTTGAAGTCGCGGGCCAGTGCTGACCTTTCGCATCTGCTCCTCTCGCAGTAGGAATCTCCGCTCGCCGCTCCCCGTCAGGGCGGATTAGCGTGACGAAGTGCAGCTCTTCTGCTGGCTGCAATTTCGGGTTTTGATCAGAATTATTTCTTTCACAAACAATCACGTTTGGCTAAAACGTTACATCTGCTCTGAAAAGCCACTGGCAGGGCCGTCGTTTATCAGGGCGAGGCAAGTGGAGGTTTTTTAACCCTCTTTTATAAAGCTGCTAACCCACTTTGCGTGGCTTTTTTTTGGGGAGAGCTTCCTTTCTTGCTCTTCCCTTTGCCCTTTATTCCTTTAGTTTTGTTTGGCTGAGATGAAAAGTCATTTTGGACAAATGCAAAGCTGGTTGTGATGTCCTGGAGGGGTTTGGTGGGAACACAGTGATGAGTGGGAAGCCCTGTGCTGAGTCAGCACTGCACTGTTGGGTTTATTTATTGCTAAGGATGCTTAGAAGGAAAATGTTATTTATTCCTAAGAGCAGAGGAAAAAGTCCTGATTACATGATCTGCTGTGATTTTCCTAGGACTGGGGTGAGAATAACAACAGACAATTAAATATATGTCTGTATGTTCAAGGTGTCTCTGGTTGAGGGAATATTTCCTCTGTCTTACACTCTGTCTTGGTGCTTGTAGTGAGCACAAATACTGTGAACTGTACAAGCCCGGAATGTTGGGTTTATGCACGCGTCTTGTAATGCCCAATCTAACAAAAAACCCAAGAGATGTACGAAGGGTTTCCCTCTCTGGTGTGCTCATATGAATTTCTAAAAGAAATTTGGTGTTCTTTGGAGGACTCAGAATTATTATTTGCCTCCCCTCCTGAGCCTCTGTCTCCGTTTCCAGATGGGCTAATGTACAAGCAGTGTCAGTTGCCCAGAGAAACCTTTGTGTTCTGGTAAAATAGCAACCAACAAAAACCCCATAGAACTTCTCAAAATACTGCCCATAGTCTGTCACTTGCAGGCGTGTGCTTGGAGCATAAGAAGGGGTCAGAAGACAGTGGATAATGTTAATTGCTGGTTGTGTACCTGAATTGTTGGCAGTTGGGTGAGCCTTGTCCTAATAACACAGCTTAGTGTAGCTGCTTTTATCTTTTTCTCTCCAGCCATTCTTCCAAAGAGCAGAGTAAAGAGATGAAGATCAGGTCAAGGTGACCTACAGATCCCAGAGGGAACAGTGGGCATGGCAAACCAGGCAAGGGAGCCAAGTGTGTGGAGGTTGAAGGATGCCCCATATTGTCTGGGAAATATTTGGTCTGTCCTATTCCTTTTCCCCAAATGATCTGTTGTTTCTAGACTTGAAACATTTTGTTTCCAAAATAACATTTGAATTTTATGGTGCAATGTAAATTAACAGTCTCCCAGTGCCAGCCCAGGTCTCCTGATTTCACTGCCCCTGTGTATCATCTAAATTGTTCTATTATAAAAGGTGTCCAAACATTAAAATTCTTTCTGACAGTACAGTAGGACACCTTCAGCAGTTCAGTTGAGTGAAATGATTCCCTGACTGGATCTGCAGTAAATGGTCCTTAGTTTGCTTTGTTGCAAATCTCTAGAGCTTTTTAGCTTCTGGCTTGGCCAAGAGAATGATGGGAGAACTTGTCCAAATTCTTCACATCTCCATCATGTTTTCTCTGTTGCATGTTTGAATTGCTGAACTTGTCTTTAAAAAAACAAACTAAACCAAAAAAGCTGACAGGATAGTGGAAGATGAAATGGTCATGAGACCAACATCTTCTCTTAATCCATCATAAAGCAAAGCCTTTCTTACCACTCTTTGATGTGTTCTTAGGATCATAAATGGCAGAGATTTAGAGGATTATCAGAGGCAGGGTATGATTGCCCTTGGATGCTCAGCAGAGAAGATGTTGGATATTAAACTGATAGTGTATGTAATCTTGGCCAAAAGACCAAGGAGAATTTTGTCTGAGCATCCCTGTGTTATCAACAGCATGGATGGCATGTGAACTTCACTTTCATGTCTACAGAATGAAATCATTCCTTCGCATATGAGTAAAAAAAACATTGGGGAAAATTGCAGAATATTTTGTTCTGCTCCAGTCAAATCTGTTTTATCCAAAATGTGGCATGATGGGATAATGAACTTCTCTGTTCTTCTACACCATACCTGCACTCTGTAAAAGTCAAAGGGTTTGAGAAACTTTTAGAAGTGGAACATTCACTTAAATTAATTCTGATTTGCTCTGGTTTATGATACCTTTGTGTCATGGGCTTGCACTGTGCAGTTGAGGATGATTCATTGCCCTTTGCCTTAGCAGAGGGCTCAGGTGCCTGAATTCAGAAGGTTGGAACTGGGGACTCCATGCACCTTGTTACTACTTTATTTTTATTGTGGTTTGTGTGATGGCTTTATTACAGTACAGCCAGGAGTTGAATTTACTGGACCAAACATTAGTTTTAACAAGTCAAATTATCATTGTTCTTTCAGTTGTGCAGCCAAGAGAGTTTATTATTTTAAGTGCCTGATTACTTTAGCAGGTGCTCAGTTAATGGGGACTTCACTGTATTATTTCATGTTTTTAGGTAGGGTGCAAAAAGCTCATTTTAAAAAGTCATGTTTCTTGAAATAGCTATTTTATTTGGTGCAAACGTCCTAAGGGCAACCTTTATATTCCATTTTTTAACACAAAGCACACAAAGATGGCTTGGGAGGTGGAGAGCTGCATTGAGATTGTGGCTGAAGAATTTCTTCCATATTCTAGTTCAGTCTTGAAACCTAGGATTATTTCCCTCTACTTTTTTTCTGGAAAATGTAAGTTAGAGATCTACAATTTTTAATAAATAAAATTATATTTATTAGTCGATGTTTATAAGTGCTGAGGGACCTAGGGAAAAAAGGGAAAAATAAAAGCATTTATTTTCTATATTTTGATATAAAATGATGCATCACCAGTACCACATGACCTAGTTCCAAGTGTGGTTGGGGCTTAAGGTATCCACTTATTTTGCAGAAGTTGTTATGGGCAACTATCATTATATTTACCTACCTATATACAAATGAGCATATTTTGTAATATGGTTGTATTGGCATTGAAACTTTTATCACTTCCAGAAAGTTTTTATGCTGCCTTAAGACTTCTCCATGTTCTCTCACTCCTACTCTATCAGGTCTATAAATCTTTCTGGTGGAACAAGTGATTAGTTTTGGTGTAAAGTCTGTTTATTGAATCACCAAGAATATTATCTCTGTTCTGTTCATGAAAGCCAATCATGGAAAGTACAATCACTTATCATATCCTCAGCATGGAGGAAAGTAAAGATGTGATGAAGAAAGAGGTAATTGGTGTGACATTTTGTGATTTATTTTTATCAGCAAGAGAAAGAAGGCCTAAATTCAGTGGTTGTTAAACTCCTGTTATAACCAAGCTTAGAAAAAATCAGGTTGAGGTTTGTTGTGCAGAGTGCACACAAAGTTTTTTTACATACTTAATGAGCTTGAGAGGAGGATGAGAGCAAAGCAAGGGGCAGGATTTAAGTGCAGCAGCTGAGTGCTCTCTGCCTTCCTCAAAGTCCCTTTCCTTGCACTGATCTGTGTCAATTGACTATAGCAAAATAATTGAATTTGCTTTTCAAACTGGTTGAGCCTCAGATGGGGCAAATGACGCTTACATCTGCTTTATGACTGTTAATGGTTTTAAGGTGAAAGAGGGTAGATTTAGATTGGATATAAAAAGAAGTTTTTCCCTCTGAGGGGGGCGAGGCCCTGGCACAGGTTGCCCAGAAAAGCTGTGAATGCCCCATCCCTGGAGTGTTCAAGACCAGGTTGGATGGGGCTGGGTGCAGCCTGGGATAGTGGAAGATGTTCCTGCCTGTGGCAGAGGGTTAGAACTAGATGGTGTTTAAAGTGCCTTCCAGCCCAAAGCATTCTGTCCTGGTCCCGTGATGTCACAGCTTAGGTCGCTGCGGAGCTGGGAAGATGAAGCCTTGGACTCCAATCCCTTTGGAGAGCTGCATCACAAGCACTGTCAGACCTGTGTTGTGTCTAGTGCTGCACCGGGCCTAGAGGGTGCTGAGCAAGTGCAAACTTCCCTTTTGCCACAAGTGGTGTGGGCTTTTCCTGGGACAGCATTCCTGAAATTGCCTTCTGTCATCTCCTGCGGCTCTTGACACTGCGGTACCTGTGTGAGGAACGGCGAGGCAAGGCTGTGCCTCCCAGCTCCACTCCTCTCTGCCTCCACTTATTCCCCACGTTCTTCAAATTGGTAAATCATATGACAATAAACAGAAATACTCTCAGTGAAGAGAGCAGGGGAAACTGTTGTTTATCTGGTCAGGTGGTTTAGATTAGCAGTGATGCTGGTCTGTATTATGTTACTTTAAATCATAGTGTCCCAACAGGACATAAATTATGAAGATTGTTACAGTATGTTTCATCCAATGTAAGATCAACAAATTGGAATAATTTTTTTTAATAGGAAAATCAGTGCTTTGGCAAGGTTATTGTTGAAGAATTTAATTTAACTTGAGCTTTGCTTGCATTATTTCTTAATATATAAAAACTATTTGCATAATGTACGAAGTATAAACATTTTTAGAATCAAAGGCAAGAATGCCTTTTCCAAGATTACATAGAGTGGCAAACTACTTAGAATAGATCAGTGTTTGTGCTTTTGCTGTCAAAAATGTTTGATATAGAGCTGGCAAGCTGGTTTCTTCACTGACATAATTGTAAACAATTGTTGGGAGACAGAAACAGCGTTCTTTGGAGAACATGGTGTAAAGGTTTGCACGTTTTCCACTGCACATCTAACACAGCTATGTTTACAGCTGCAATAGGAATATAAATAGGTAACTTTTTTTTAGAGTGTAAAGCACTCTAAAAATGTAAATGATGTGTAAATGATGTATGCAGATAAGTATGGGGGATGCGAGTGGTCAGCTCTGGATTTTCAAACAACATTGTAAATGCAGAAGAGCATTGACAATTCAGTTGGAAATTGGAGTTGTTGTGGGGGTTTTTACAGTTTCAGATATTGCTATGAAGACAGAAATGACATCTCAGTCTATGCCAGCGTGTGTTTAGTATTATTCTTCCATCCTTTCCCCTCAATAGTATCCTTCAGATTTAGAAGCCTGCTTTCCCCCGTCACAAGTGATGCTGTGAAATGGGAGGGTTGCCTCTGTTCACAATATTTTGCTGCTCGAGCTATTAAAGAGGAGAAAACCAAATTTCTACCAATGGTTCATCAGGTGTTGTTCACCTTAGACCCTGTTGGCTACCCATGCCAGGAGGGGGTGGAATGGAGAGAGTAGGGAATTGTAGGCACAATGCCTGATTTGCCATGTCCATGCCTTGAAGCCTCAGCAGAGAGATGTGGGACGTGAGTAACCTGAGTTTAGCTCTATTTTGGTGCATGATTATTTGCATTCTTAATTACTGTTCTGCTGTTTGTGGATTGATGTTAAAAAGGGGGGCAGCAATGAGAAGTTGTTCACTTAATTTATGTTGTGTATGAATCCAGATACAGACAAAAAAAAGGAGGAAAATATCTAATGCCGTGTAGATCCAGAGTCCCTGGGGATGGTTCAGGCAGATTATGCCAACAGGAAAGAATCCCAATATGGGCACGTGGTTTTGGGAATGAATATGTGTCCTGTGCTGCCATCACCTTCCTAAATACTAGTTAGATTCCTCTTTTTTGTGTGTTTTAACTCTGTTGTCATTTTCAGATAAAGAGTGTAGCTTTGTGACATGATTTATGCATATTTATACAGTAAAAGTATTTAGTGATGGAGTAAATAGAATCAAAATAAAACAAATCCAATATTTTCCTGAGAGCACAAGAGAAAATGTTGTGAGAGCCCTTGTGACTAGCAGCTAATCCTGACTTAAAATGTCTTGACTTTAAAGATCTTTTTCCTTTTTCTGCTGGCTTGTAGCTCGCTGTTAATGTCAGCTGGATATGTGAAAGCTTGTGGAGTTTGGGAGTGAACCTTAGTGGTTGATTTTATTGTTACAGGAGTCAAACTGCTAAGGAGAATACATGCTGTACCCTGGGTACTTTTTACTCAGGTGAGTGGACGGAGCAAATCTGTGAGGTGTAGTCATCTCCTGTGTGACAATGTCACTGTAACCTGAGTCATTTATTAATTTCCCACTGATAAATGGTACAGATGCAGCCTGGGTGGCGGGGGAAGGGAAGACAGGTAGCCTTCACACTGTAGAAGGTCAGGGTTAATGCTACCTCCAGCGTTATAATGACAGATGGGAGGCAGAAACCTTAATGTACTTGTGATTAGCACATGCTTTCTTTGGCTGGGCATCCAGAGGATTTAAGAAGCCCGAGTGCACACTTCATTTTAAAACAAACAAACAAATAAAAAGTGTGCATGGTTATATTGTTGAGCCTTTCAGCTGTTTTGCTTAAATATCTCCACTTGGAGTCAAGTACTGTCAGCTGCTTTCTTCTGGAGATGCACGGGGGTGATCCATCACGGGGGACTTGTGGTGGGTGATGTATGAGCACAACACAACGACCTGTGAGCCTTTGATGTATAACTCATCAAGATAATGTTGGCAAGCATTGTACAAAAGCAGCGTGTTTAAAAAGTATTAAGATGAATGGATTCCTTGCTTAAGAAGTGTGAAAGGAAGAAAAATAGCAGATTAGCTCTGGGATCCCACGGTTCTCCCAGAGCTGTGCAGCGCTGTGTGGAGCAGAGGGGTGGATGGAATTTCATCTTTCCTCCCACTTCTGACAGCAAAGTGTCTGGCCCTGGTTTTTCCATTCTCAGGCAACAAAAGTAACATTAAGTCTTATTTTGTGATCGTGGATTATATCAGTTTCAAGAGCAGCTTGACCAGTCACAAAACATTATGAGATGGCAGAATACTTTTAAAGTTTGCCTTGGTTTTTTTTCTTTAACTTTTTTAAGTTAGCTTGTTTTTCTAAGAGTAGCCCTGATTTTTATCTCATGGAGACATATTAGGGCTCCTAGTATTTAGGAAACATTTTAGGTGTGATCTTAGGACTGAAACCCCATTAGTTTTTAGTTCCTTCTTTCACGGAGCTTAAAAGACATGAAGGGAAGAGAGGTACCAGTGCACCCGAGGCATCTTGTCCATGCAGGATTGCTTCACACCTTACTTATATTGCTCTTCATGGTTTGTTGCAGGGACTCTGCACTCTGCCTCCCTCTTGGGTGGTGTGATCTACTTATGTGGAGTTCCCTGAATGTCTGGATGCTATTTTAGCCCAAATGTCCTAAAAGGGTTAGGTTAAAAATGTGTCTAATGTGCCTATTACTGAAAAACCGGAATACTTCATAATATTTACTTCATAGAAGTCTCATTTAATACTTCTTTATGGCTTCTAGAAAATGCACAAAACCTTTCTTTCTCCTGTCTTTTGAGGGAAAAATCAGAATAAGTTCTTGTCTGGGGCCAAGGGACTGCAGATCCCTGTTATTAACAGAGTGAAAGTCAAGACTGTGTTGGGTCTTACTGTCACGAGTGAAGTGATTGTCCCATTTTCATCAAGAAATGTGTGATGGTCTGATAAACTCTGCCCATCAGTGCAGTCTTGACAATGATCTTGCACTGCAGACTGCATAATAATTTTCATTATTTTTAATTAAAGTTGAAGAAGTGCAGACTCCTGCTCAAATTAAGGTTGGTTGTGTTGCCGGAATGCGGTAATTACTTTAATTGATCACAAGATAGTTTCCTTGATCACCAATTAGACCAAATTACCGATCAAGTTTCAAGACGTGAAGAAATGTCCAAACCGATTTTGTGTAATAGGGTTTTCATACCTAATCAAACCTAAAGATATTTTACTTCCAGAGCCAGTTGTATTTTCCCAAAGAAAGGTTAAGGCTCTACAAATATAAAGGTGATTAATAAACAATAGCGTTCCAATTCATTTAATTAGCAAAGGAAGTATTTAAGACCTTAATGGAGATTGTGTTGGTGGAATTGCTCAGTGGAACCATAGCTCATTTTTTTAGTGGAAGATACATTTTGTGTGTAATTCAAGTAAACTAAAATGCAAGGGGTATGTTGCTGTGGGTAACATGCAATGAGGGAGAACGTCTCCAAGCAGAGCAGGGCATGCACGCAGGCGGGCGGGCTTTGCCCTTCAGTCTGACAGTGGGTTGCTCTGGTTGGGACAGTTGCGGGCAGCTGGAGCAACAAGCAGCAGGATGTGTCCTGGGAAGAGTCCTCTGTGCTGGAATTTATCCCTTTTCATGAACTGGACAGCCTCAAGTTGAGCAGTCTTGGGTAGGGTGAACAGTTTTGTGACTGATGTCCATTTTATCCAGCTTGAGACTCTGCTCTCTGCGGGGAAGGGGCACTGGCATGTCATGTTGCTACACTGACTGGGGGGTTTGGTGGTCTACTGAGGAGGATTTGTCTGAAGTGTGGAGGAAGGTATACAGAGCAAATTAATATTTTGGAGTAATTTGCTCGTGTAATTCTCTCTGTGTGCTTTTTGTGTGATTATTGTCTCACCATCAGTGACTGTTTGCAGTGTAACCTGGGTCTGTACATGGCCGGGTGAGTTCCTGGGATGTACAGACACCAGGGGATACACAAACCTGCTAGGGAGTTTTATAATTTTATTTTTATTTTTTCCCTGCAATTTGTTTCTCTACAGGCAGTTTGGTTGCAGACACATCACTGTTTTAAACTTTTTAGGTTATATCTGTGTATAAATTGTTGTGTTGGGAATAGCATTCATATTAAGATCACGGACACTCTAAAAACATTTAAATCAACACTATGAATGGAGAAGTTTTTCCAAATCATTGCTAACATCTGATGCACAACTTGCAGCTTTCTACATCAAAGCATGCTGCTGAAACATGGGCAAATTTTTAAAAGTAATTGTTCACTCAAAGTAAAACTAAACCGAACGAGAGCTTCAAGGGAAGTTAGATTCTTCTGAATTTTGGAAAGCTCTTGGGTCAAAGAAAAAAAGCTTTTTAATTGCTGACAGTTTGGTGATTTCCAAATGACAAACCTCATTGGAATGATTTTCTCTGATTATAACGTTTGCATTCATTTGATTGGCAAAGCGACCAACAAAGTCATTCTTCGTCCAAGCACCAATTCTTTTTTTCCCTTAAAGGTTTTTGCAATTTGTGAGAGGGAAAAAGACTTGAAACTATTATCAACCATTATATGTTATTCATTGACCACATGTTTGTTTGAAATGGCCATCGCTTGGTGGAATGTGGGCTATATGCATTCTCTTCCATAAATTAGCACTAAAAACCTACCTAAATCAGGTATGGTTTTGTGTAGCTTGTATTATAATCTGAACCAGACTGTAATGTGGACGTTCCTCCAGGTTTGCATGTTAATTCAGGTCCTGAAGCCCATGGATGGAGATTGGTATGAACAAAGCCTGTTGCCTGAGTCCTGCTCACGCTCCCAGGCCCATTGGGCCCCACCACATAATCACAGTCTTGATTTGCATGGACATTCTAATTTTCTTTATTATGCACTGATTTGCTTCTAAGTATTTTGGCAAGGGCCTGATATTTTTTTCCTTTTGAGCCTATGATAAAACCTGCGTCCTGGGGGAGCATGTAGGGGCAGAGGGTTGGAAAACCTATTTTAACTCATTTAAAGCGAAAATATGTCCCTTTAAAGGGACATAAAGCAGAGGGGCAGGCCCACCTGCTACGTTTTTCTCCTCAGTGAAATAAATAGCAAAATGGTTAAATGGAGGAATGTGTTTCTGGAAGCAGTGTTGGTCATACTGTAGCATAGTGCTTAATTAGAAATGGCACATTTCTGAGATGCAGTAGGGGATGGGGGTACTTGGGATGGGTGTTTAAAATCCCTGCTGATGCCAGAGGTAAAACTGCTGCTGTGCAATAGCTTGGAGTCCTGGGCTAACTCACATTGAGCAGGGTGATTTAGCAGGGTCTGCAGGGGATCATTTCAGCCATATTGGGAAACTCACCAGTGCCATGAGAAGTTCAAATGCCTCTTCAGCACACACAAACCCCAGGTGCAGCCATCTGGGGCAACTTGAGGAGATTTTGAGGTTTTGGAGTGAATCTTGCCAATCCACTGCCAATCCTGGCAGGTGGACTATTTTCAAATCCTCTTTGCTTTCTCTTTCCCTAGGCTTTTGGATTTATGACACGTGTTGCTCTACAGGCAGAGAAGATGAATCACCACCCAGAATGGTTTAATGTCTACAGCAAGGTAACGTGTTCACCAGCCCTAGTTACTCACACAGCAGTGGAGTTAAGGAGACCAAACCACCAGCCCATCCTCTCTGTTTTTATTTGTAGCTTGTCTACAAGGTAAGGGAATGGGGTAGTGTTTTTAAAGAGATGCTGAGATTTGCAGTGGTGAGGAATCAAGAATGAAGCTCTTTGCCCTGCTGCCAGCTGTATGGTTGGGGCCTGTGGCTTCACTTCTCTGAGATCTAAAAATAAAACAGAAGCCTTTAAACTGTTATTTAGCCAACCTGAATAAATTACTGTTTTAAAACTACTCACCAGCTCTCATTCCTGTCTGTGCAGCGAGTCAGGAACTCAGCGGTGTAGGGTAGCAGACTGTTGGTACCTAAATGGGAGCCTGGCAGTCTCAATTTAGATTTGATTTGTTAAAAATTGTAGGCTCCTATGTCTCAACATAGCAGCTTATAAAATTTGTTTATAATATTACCTAACTGATGGTGGTCTCATATTTACAAGGGTTACAAGGATTACTGCAACCCTCGAATGAAAGGTGCTGTGTGAAGGGAGAAATTATTGCTCTCCCTTCAGTTTTATTTTCTAATACTTCTCATTGCATTGTATCACATTGTTTGTTATAGCATTTAGTGAATATATGGCAATCCCATTAAAAATACACCAAAAGAAAGGACATGTGGACAAACAGCCTGTAGCTCAGACCAGCATCCCCAGAGCAGGACATCCCACCTCTCCCTGCAGCTGAAACTCCCAGCAGAGACTCTTCCTCATAAGCCCTTCATGTCACCCTGTTCAAGGGACATTAAATGATCACTGGAAAAAAACCTGATCACCCACTCTTCCTGATTTTCTTGGATTTCTAGACTATTCAGAATTTGTCTTTTTTTTCCCTTTTGAGTCTTCCCAAAATGTCAGTCAAAGGCAAGACAAAATAATGCCCAACTTGTCATACGGCTCAGTCAAAACAGACCTGTGATGCAGCTATGTCACCAAGACTTTTTTTTTTTTTTTTTT
>VZUA01032505.1:0-12670 GCA_013401035.1 Horornis vulcanius | reverse complement strand
TATATATATATATTCTATTTTTTAGAGTTTTGTAAACCCTTTGCATTCTAGTTCTTCATAATCTAAGCATTTTCTGGTAATTGTTCCTTGCTACTTTTCAATGTTTATTTCTAGCACTACTGAACAGAATTAAAAGCATCAATAGTATACAGAATTAAGTCAAAATGGGTCATGTAGAACTCCTGGGTGAGCTCGTGGCACCACTGACTGTGACTGTGCTTTGTGTGACACAGCAAGGCAGGGCTGAGACAAGCCCAGCCTCTCTGGGATTTGGGGAGCATGTCATGGCCTTGGCACCATGCTGAGGGGCTCCAGCTGGCCTCTTTCGTTTTCACTGAGAACCTGGGAGCATAAAGCACACACCCATCTCGGAGACACTTCAGCATGAAAAGCTCCTCCAGGGGACAGTCTGCTAACACTGAATGCCATTTTGGGTTTCAATTAGCCTTAAGATAGCTTCCTCCTGTGCTGCCTCTTCCACTAAGTCTGTAACTGCCTCAGAGCACAAAGCTCCTCTCCCCAGCTCCAGCCACAGGAACTGGACCCTTTGTAGCAGGAACACTGCAGCAAACACAATTCCGTGCTTGAACCCTCAGGGAGAGGAACGTGTAGGAGGAACCAACAGCGTTCCCGCAGGGGGCATCTGACAGGAAACAATTCTCCAGCCTTAGACACAGCTGCAGCTTAATGCTGATCTCAGGTTCCTGAAGGGAAAACATACAGTTGCATGGAAGTTCAGACACAACAGCGCTTAATAAAAATGACACTATTTTTGGGAAATAAATAATCTCTCTTGGCGTGTCAGCATACAGGCTCCAGCTCTGTCTTGCCTCTAAAGGGCACCTGGAGAGTTTGGACTGCAGGATTACAGCCCGTCCTTCCTGTTCCCTGTGACAGTATCACTGAGATTCTTCAGTTTGTGTAATGTTTTAACTTGTCCTGACTGCAGGAGACTCTGACAAATACCAGAGAATTCAAGGAACAGGAGATCACTGTGGAACAGAGCTGGACACTTCCATTACAGTTCCTACAACTACAATGGTGACCTTGCACTGCTCACTGAAGAGGAATTGTGTATAAACCAAGCAGGAACTGACCTAGCTGCAGGACAGAGGACTTTGGGGTAGCAATCTGAAAACTTGATCTTTGTGTTTTGATTTTGTAAACCTTTCTTACAATTGACTATGAAGTTACAGTAACAAACCCCCAGCACTTGTGAAACAAGTAACATTTTTACCATTTCATTTTTACCCTTCCACAAGAGAACCTTTGTTTTCCTCAGAGAACAAGGAGTGCTGAGCTATTATGAATAATTTTTACTGGAAAAATTTGTATTAGGCCTTGCACAAGACCACCATGTTCAGTACTTCAGGGAAATGCAAATGCCTTAGGATGTAGAAGTAACCCCCAGCAACCCCACAAACAGTAGGACCACAGTGTAGCACCAGAACTACAAAAAAAGTTGGGGGATGAAAAAAGAATTCATCCTCACTCCTGAACCTTCCAGGCCAAAAAGACTCTGGTTCTGAACAGCTCTACAGTTCCCACTTATTTTTCACAGTCTCATCTGCCACTATGGCAGTAAAGAAGGCCCTGGCTTTCAACAAATTAATTTAAAAAAATCCCCCAAATCCTAGACCCCTGAAGGGCTCAGCATGCTAAAAACACACACCACCTGAGGTGGTTGCTGCACTATATACATACCTGGAGGAAGCAGGAGCAGAGCTCTTCAGTGTCCCAGCCAGCACAGGTGTCCTCCTTCAATTCTTGCTTCCAGCTGGTGTCCCAGCCCACAGCTCTGTTACTGTCATTCCCTCCACTCTCACAGGGGCAAATTTAACATGTGACCCCTACACACAGTTGCAATCTCTCCATGACTGGTGCCAGCAGTAACTCAGGCAGCACCAGGATCCCCAGAATTACAGACTCCTTACAGAGGCTCTGCTCCTCCAGCACAAAGGTGACTTTTCTTAATGAAAAAATGCCAGCTGCCAATTACCTGTGCAACAAGAGTCCTCTTGGAGGCATGCTCAGCAGAGACAGCCTTTTTCAGAGGTAGAGGCAAAGAAGCCAAAGAGTACCAGATGTTATTCTGTTGTCAGTCTGTAGCAGCAGGAACAAACAAACAGCATTATCCCCCCTAACACAAGAACATTCTCCTTCCCACTGGTAAAACAGACGTTTGCAAAGTCACTGGTAAGCTACAGTGACATTTTAATGGGAAGCTGCTGAAATTTTTAGTGGTCAATCTTCTAGATTCATTTCAGTCTTCATGAAAAGAAAATCCTTTGCATGGAAGATGATCAATACTTCTAAATCAAAGCAGTAGATGCAGTTCTCCAAAGACACAACAACTGACTAATAAAGCAATGAATAAAATGAACAAAGCTGAACAAAAAATTAACTTCTCAGTTTTTCCACATCGCAGGTGGTCTGTGCATACCTTCATCTGAGCAATGAACAGGCAGTCCCCTCCCAAAAAAAACCCAGAAGATGTTTTATTTTTTTAAAGTGTTGCAATACAACAAATACATGATCTGTACAAAGGACACAACAGGGCCAGTTTAAATACAATCAGGAGAAAGGAGTCTCCATATTCACAGTCCTCGGACAACATCTTCTACCAGAACCTGAACCAGCAATTTAAGGATTCACTTAAAAAACAAACTAAAAAACCAAACCCACCCCAAACAATTAAAAAAATTAAAGGTCTCCAAAGAGTCTGTGGGTGTATTGTCTTACAGCAGAGCTCATGGGGCATTCTGTGATGGGTCACAATGGCATCTTATTGCCCTCAATGCTGATTTTCACTGCATGGGCCGATCTGCTTTTTTTCCTGATATCTGTGAATTTCCGCATCTGTTTGTCCAGTCGACTCACCCCTTTCTTAGAGGTCCCCTGGAACTTAAAAAATAAAACTAATAATTACTACTGAAAAAAAGCAGACGCCCCAGAGGTCCAAGGCAAGCGGCACATGCAAGGCTGCACCTGGGGAGCCACTGGGCCCAGCTAGTCTGTCTGTTCTCTTCCCAGAAGGGTTAAATGCTTTCCCCAGTATCTGCAGGGCCCAGGTGGAAGGCAGTGGCACTCACAGCCACCACAGTGCTGGATCAATCACTGTGTAGCTGGATCAATTGGCTGGAGCTGTGTCAGAGCCACACTGCACCAGTGTCACCACTCTGGACTTCCTGCAGGGGAGTGAGACACAGATACACTGTGACTAAGGCTGACACATCAATTCCAGGCTGCCATTTATTTTAAAGGTCAGGGATTAGTATTTAGAAAGCAAGGGATAACTGAACAAAGGCAGTGTAGGGGGTAGCAAAAAGAAATGCCTAAGCTGACCATACAAGCTGCTATCAGTTATTGCCATTTTATCTCTGCATTTGAACTGCAAATGAAAAGCAGGTGGCGCAACAGTTATTCCACACAGGTTAATACAGTGATGGTGTGCTGAAACACCACTGAAGACAAACAGCAAGAACCTTCCAAGCCATAGCCAGTGCTTCCTAGAAGGCAATTTTCCTTAACTAGACAACGAAAACAGTAAGTGATGGAAACGTGACACCTTTAAGTTGGGGAGAAACAGTGATATCCAACACATGCTACTTAGTATCTGAAAAACACATCCATTAGAAACTTGTTCCCATGGCTAAGGAAGGTGCTCCTGACATGCTGATTTTAAATAAGCTTTATTCATAAAACTGTTCACTATTCATTGAAATTACAGCTAAAATTTCACAGTGATGTTTAAGAAAATATCTTTTTAAAAACAAATAAATATGAAGCTTAATATGAACTCAACAGTTATCTATGACTTGTGCTCACCCCTTCCTATCACTTGTTAGCTTGTGACAGCCCCGCTCACAGCACTAAATTGTCAAAACAATTCCCATATTGATGCACATTCTCCCATCCCACACTCACAGCAGAGGATTCTTCTCCCCCCGGTCTCATTCTGTAGCTCCCATCAACCACCCCTATAGTCTCACATCATTCTACTTCCTTGAATAAGCAGGTGTGAAAAACACCTCACCGTGCCCCAGTCAGAGGTCAGCCACTGACACCAGAGTGCAGTGACACGAGGTCCTGTACCAAGGGCCAAGAAGTCCCATGTGTTGCTTCAGGTGAATCTAGAAAACCTAATTGTTTCAAAACAGCATTCAAAACCACAGGTGGTGCAAAGCTGGCTTTGAGCACAGGTATTGTCACTGAACTCCTGTCATTCGGGTACCCTGAAGCTGTGCAGGCAGGAGCCATGGTAGATGTGCTAGAGCCTGTTTTCTCCTGTACAAGTTCCCTTGTAGGTCACAGTACAGACACGAGAGAATTCAAGGAGAGTTTTCCAGGTTTAAGTTAGGGTGTACACACTCCTGTCCTGCATGTGCAAACTGCCAACAGCCGGAGCACATGCACTGTTCACACCTCCCTCAAGGGATACCTCTCCAACTTGGGAAGGCAGTGGTATGGCTACAGGGGCATCCTGTTGCCTTCAATGCTGAACTTGATGGCCCGATGCACTTTGCTGAGTCGTTTCTGTTCAGCAAACCGTCTCTTGTGCTTTTCCAAGCGACTAATACCTCTCTTAATAGTCCCGGGCTAGAAACAACATCTCAATTAATGGACAGAAGGAGAAAGAACAGCAGACAGCACAGCAATTGTTACTTCTTCCACTTACACATATTCTACCACACATACCCCTTTTAAATGAAACTGTATGAGTAGATGGATGAAGACAAAGCAACACAAAGGCCTCCAGTGAAGCTGTTCATGTTTACTAAAACCTCAAAGGTTTCCCAAACTGCAATATTATCAGAACATGATACAAAAGCTGGGCAAGGTATAAAAACATCAGTGCAGTGACACAGGTACTGAACTGCAGCTTTAGCTCAAAATGCTTTAAAGCAAGAGGCCTATAATCAGATTCTCACCCGAGAGAGAAATTCTAGAAAAGTTAACTCAAAAATCTCTTTTTGGTCAGAGATGTTTTCCTGTGAAAACATGTGATGAACTTAGAGCAGCCTACTTATCACAGAATTTAATTTACTGTCCACACTCACTACAAGAGGCCCTTAAAAGACCTACCCTCCTGTACAGTAACCACGGTGATATGGTGACAGAATCCCAGGCTTAGGAACAGTCACCAGGACACTGCCAGTGCTTACCCTGGAGGACTCCATCTCCACGTTCCACTTGGGCCTGACCACGTAGTCTTTGTTGGAGGGCATTGGCACCCTCGCACGGGCACAGAACCCAGGGTCCCCGGGCCTGAGAGCCCTATGGAAAAAAAGGATGTGACTGTTAAGGACAAATCTTATCCAGAGAGAAGTAAAGCCACCCAAAGTGCTCTCCTCTGAAACACAATGCATACCACTGCCTCTAAAATCACAACACAAGTTCCATAGTGGTAGCACCACCAAAATACTTCACTCAATTAAAAAAAAAAAAGAAAAGAAAGATCCAACCTACTTTTCTTCTCCTGTTAACACTTTCTCCAGGTCCCTGCGGGGAGTCTGACCACCAGAGCTGCAAGAAAAATAAATATTTATAGGCATCTATACACAGAGAAAGGAATTTAAAAAGACAATCAAGTATGTCAAAAGAAAAGAGACCATAACTTACTACCCTTTTATTTCCTTTAGTATTTGCACATCACTTGATTTCTTTTGCTAAGAGTCTTAGAAGGATTTCATGTTTCTGCCTGCTACTCCTACCTGCTCATTTTCCTTCGATGAGGCATCTGTTCCAAATCTCTCTGTTCCCTCTCTTCTCTGGTCATGCCTTTGTAGTTTGAGGTAAGGCCGAAGATGGGTCGAGACCATTCATCTGTTAAGAAATGATTAGTTAACAAAGACCAGGCCTTTGTTTCTCCCAAACCACTCTGGTGATCAAGTACAACTTTGAAAGCCTGTGACAAATATTTATGCTTCCTTTCAACCAAATGATTTTTGAGCCCTTAGTATTTAATGGAAAACCGGCCTTGTGAACAGAAAGCAAGAGCTTTCATCCCCAAAGTGTCTTCACTGCCTGCTCTTTTAGAACATCTCCAAGCTCTCAGGATACTCAATGTCAGGAGCTCCTGCACAACCCAGGAATGCTAATTTAGAAATATGCAGAAAAGTTCCTAAAGAACATGTTTATCATCAGTCTGCAGCCATTCTGGATGGAATGTGCACCACATGGAGTACAGCTGGTTGAGTAGTAAACATTCAGTCAGCCAAGTTCTCTCTGAAGACCATGGAATAAACAGTCCTCTGGCAGCACCTTCCTGCCTTTGCAGCATATACTCAAGAACTGGACAAGGAGCCAAGAGAGAACCGGGCCAAAACAATGCCATCCCCTGGTTTAAGACAAAGGAACAGGTGCATGCAGAAGTTAATGCAGCAGTGTTTGTTAAGAGCGCTGCAAAGTTACGAAACAGATCAGTGAGGTTCCTACATTGCAAAATCTATTCTACAGACAACTGTAGTGCATCAGAAACTGATGCAGAAGCTCCATTCACCATCAGTGGAATCTCAGACAAGGCGCTGGCAGGTTTACGTACTGATCAGCTTCCCGGCCATGTCCTTGTTGGGTCTCGACTCCTTGGGGTGTTTGTACAGGTACATCACAGCCCGTCCAATGCCGCTGTGCTTCAGGGTCTCTTGGCTCACACTGGGCAGCTGCAGAGAAAAGGGAGGTCAGAAAACAGCAATAAATTATGTCTAAACATTAATGGTGTCACTGGACTTTGCAAAAAAGACCAAAAACTTACCTTTCACTTAAATCAATTAAAAAAAAAATGTTTTTATTGTCCCACTAGGAATTGTTTAAGGTATCGAACACCTAAATCTAGAAATATGCTGTAACATTCTTGGGTTTATACATAAAATTAGGCAGCTTTCTACAACTTTTTGCTCCAAATGCTCTTTAGCTTGTATTACCCCAAAACTGGGCTACTGCCTTCAAATCACTCGTTCTATAAAGATAAAAACTTATGTGGCAATCAAGCAATCAGCTTAGCCACAGACATGAAAAGCCTACACTGAGTGTGAGGGGCCTTCNAGCAATAAATTATGTCTAAACATTAATGGTGTCACTGGACTTTGCAAAAAAGACCAAAAACTTACCTTTCACTTAAATCAATTAAAAAAAAAATGTTTTTATTGTCCCACTAGGAATTGTTTAAGGTATCGAACACCTAAATCTAGAAATATGCTGTAACATTCTTGGGTTTATACATAAAATTAGGCAGCTTTCTACAACTTTTTGCTCCAAATGCTCTTTAGCTTGTATTACCCCAAAACTGGGCTACTGCCTTCAAATCACTCGTTCTATAAAGATAAAAACTTATGTGGCAATCAAGCAATCAGCTTAGCCACAGACATGAAAAGCCTACACTGAGTGTGAGGGGCCTTCCTGTGCACTGCACACTTTAACAGAACAGAAAAGAGAAGGGACTGTGAGGGAAGAAAATTCAGGGATGCACAGCAAGTAACTCCTCACTTAAATTTGGAGGGCCAAATCATCTAAATTCTTTTACATAAGCACAAGCACCTGTTGCATAGGTTGCTCCCTTGTGTGTTTTACTGCACAGCCCATCGGTAGCAGCTGCAGTTCATTTATCACCTCACATTTCCCTAAAGCATATGGCTGTAAAACTGTGAAAAAGTCCGAAATCAAATGTGGTTAAAAATCAGTTCCAAACCTCTTGCAGGATCTTCAGAAGCTCCTCTCTTATCTTTAGTGCTGGCAGACTTCGGTCTGGAAGAGGAGAAAGCCACTCTTTGATGGCAGACATAACACCACTATCGATGAAAGTTTCTTTGAGATCCTGCCTAAAAGGATTAAAGAGAAGCCCAAAAGTCTTGTAATATAGCAAAATCTTGAGATGTGATGTTCCCTCAAGAAAATAGCACATTTGAGTTTGTTTCATGTTAAATTACGAGGGAAAGTTATGTATAATTTTAGTTTTCTGAGGTGACCTAGCTTCAGCATTTACTTGGAATAAAAGAAGTGTTTTACTGCATATTCAGTACAGCTGCAGTGTAACTCCATAAAATCTTACAAATTTTGACTATTGCCCAAGGTTACAGTTACCTGAAAGAATGACAACTCACTTTTTAAGATGCATAACTACAGTTGGTAGCAAAGTTAATTTCTTTAGTGCTGGTTTCTTTTGTGTATTCAGCTGACGATCCTCCTGTAGAGAGTTGAAGAATCAGCAAAAGTTAATCGAAGAAAGAAATCAGCTACCCCCATTCTTTGCAACACTTACAAGAAAAAGACCTATTCAAGACCTATTACAAGAAAAAGTCTATTAAACTAGAAGTGCAACTTTGGAGGGATTACACTAACTCTGTCCCTGCTCCACAGCTCACAAACAATATGCAACAAGTTCTCTGAAAAAAGGGTCATCACTTTAGTCAGTAGTTCCCACAAAAGCATCACATTAGGAGACTGTTCCTAAATTGACTTTTTTTTTCCCCTACTTTATGACTTAGATTGACTACAACAACTGGAGGTCCTCTATACTGTGCACAGGTAACAACACTTCGTTAGTAAAGCCTCACCTGAAAAACAGAAAAATAGCTAAGCAGAACAATGAGAAGGGAAAACATGTCTTTTCACCTCTGTCATTTCAAAATTACTTTCATCCAAGGCCTGTCACTATCTTTTCAGTACTTGTCTCCCATATCAAAATCACTTATTGCAATCAACAGATTCCTGAGCAGCTCTGGTAATTCCTTTCTGCTTGTCCTAATCCACTGAAGGCTCTTTCTGTGCAATGTTTGTTTTATTCCAAGGGAGGAGATTCTTCTAATGCATCTCTTCCCTCTTCCTGCCCCTGTATTTCAAACTTTGCCACCTCATTTGAAACATCTAGCTGTCATCTTGTCCGAGAAAGGCTTTCCTGTCAAGCCCAAGAAGTTGAAGTTGCCTTCCAGACTGCTTTCTCACTCTCCCCATCTTCCTGAACTCATTATCCTTCTGATCTTGTTCTCAGGAAGATTTTTTTTGTTGTTGCTATTTGTAAAGCTCCTTCTTCTAAAGTTCTGTATATCCCTCATTTGGTTTTAATGTGCTTTGCTGCGCTGTTTATTCATTTGATTGCTACTCCAACAATACAGATGACACTTGACAAAAGGCAAGACCCCACAAAACCTTCCACAGTAACATTAAAAATTTCTCCTAGAAAAAGGCAGGCTGCCAAAAGGTCCCATGAATCTGTTAATCTGACATCACTATCACAGCACTGTCACTCAAACAGTTTGGAAAAGGGCTCTTCTCAGGAACAAATACCAAAGTATGACACATGTCAGTAATACTATAATGAAATTAAAGCATAGTCCCTTTCTCAGTATTTAACATACTTCTAGGTACTTTATAGAGCACCTGTATAACCCTTTCTATAGAAGTTGATCTCAACTGATCAAAGCTTAGTAATTCAACTAATTTTAATTTTAAAAATTGGTATTTTATCAAAACTTCAACAAAATAAATGTTTTCATTTAAAACAGCAAAATAACATTTTGCTACAGACATAGGTTCTATAGACATCAGAAGCTTTCCAGTGTACATATTCCTGCTGAATATTTTTTGCATCTTATTCATCACACAATTTTCCCATCAAAGGGAACAGAATTTTAAGGTGTCTTTGGAGCCTGGAACTCACCTCAGCAGCTTCATTCATCTTCACAATCATGGCACTGACCACATCATCTGCGTCACTGATGAAAGTTCCCCCGTCACGGTTCCGCCTGCGCTTGCCGCTCATGCTCTTCTTCCGCTGCAGCATCATGTCAAAATCTGACATGAAGTCCATGCTGAAGCACAACCACAGTGTTAGCTGATGGTCCTTGGTAGGAAGTAATTGTGTTTCTGTAGTGTATAAACACTGTGTCTCAAGGTCCCTGTGAGATAATTAATTATCCTCATCGTGCAAAATACAAAACTAGCAAAGGGCTCCAATGGCTCCCAGACACCCTCAGACCTTGCATTTGTAACACTCAACATGTGCACACCTGTAATATCCAGGGTCCATAATGCCCTTTCACCAAAATCTGGCATTAAGGAGTATCTAACACAATTACTTACTGCTTCCCTCTTTTGATGTTATCATCAGAGTCTGATTCATCTGCTGTCTCCTTCATGTCTCCATCACCTTTCTCTTCTTCCAAATCCTCCTGGTTAAAACCCTGATGAGTACAGATAGTGCAAATCAGTGTATGGATCAGGACTCAGCACCTACTCAGGTACCTGACACTAATAAAGCTTCAGGTACATCTTCAGAGGATCTAGAAAGATGAGCGAAATCTTTTTAATTCCCCCTGTGACTACTGTCACACCAACAACTCTCCCAAAATATGAGCTGTAAATGTTACCTAACCCAAAGTTTACCCCAGTGAGTCTGGCAGATACAAAATTGACCTTGAGATGCAGCATATACATTCTCTTCAGATCCAGCAAGCCAACAGGAGACATTCGCAGTAACGCTTACCGTAAATTCCTCCTCTTCCTCATCACCAGATTCTCCAAATATATCTGCAATCAGGTTCCTGTGAAAGTAACAGCAACATTTATCTATCTGGACTACAACGAGATGTGCCTTTTCTGCAAAATCTCTAATGATCGTGTGAAGATCCCCTTTTCGTTGTTTCCTTCTACTGACTGTTCTCTTCATGCCACCAATGAAGGTGAACAGTCATTCTCTGGTTGTTCTCTGGCTGGGATTTATCCGTTTTCCATTCACTATCACTCCCACTGTCTGCAACCCCGTAAGAATTCATACCCTTTTGCACTTACTCTTGTTCGTTTCCAGATTCACTGTCACTGCCAAACAGATCTTTCCCTTTTTTCTTGCCAGCATTCTCTTTTCCTTCTTCTTCTTCCTCCTCCTCACTATCGGATACAACATTTTTCTTCCTTTTGTCAGACTTCTCTGAAGCAGCGTCACTATCCGATTCTTCACCATCAGAAAGGATTCGTACCTTTTTTGCAGCTGCCAGCAGAAAGGAGCATTACTACATGTCCCAGTAACAGAGGGGACAACTGTTACACTCAAATTATTCTCTAACTAGTCTTCCTACACCAGATCATTGCCATTTCTTTAAAAGCATATCCATTCTGAAGTTTTTTATTAAATCAGCAACTGGAGCTTCCATACACCACATCTATTTTAAAAAAAAAATTGTAATTTCAAACCTCTCACCCCCAGTATATGAAAAAAGTGTGCAGGAAAAAATCACTAGGGAAACAGCAATGAAGTAGATAAATAACAAACTACCATGTCAACAGATGCCAGTTAGACCCCTACAGTCTGTAGTCTGTTAAACCTACTTATTACTCAGAAGTATCAAATACACATGCATATAGCAAAGTATGAACAACAGCCTCTACAGATGCAGTTCTGCTCCAAAACCAAATCTGATTTATGGTTTTTCACTTAAGACACTTTATTCACACAAAAGCAATGATTTAACTTTCACACCACTGCCTGTAACAGCACATTTTCACAGTATAGTTTCTTACGTGTTTTCTCACTGTCATCCTCACTATCAGAAAGGATGGCTGTTTTCCTCTTCACGGTCTTTTCTTCCTCTTTCTCATCTTCATCACTGTCTGATATTTTACGTCTCTTAGGAGCTTCATCTTCACTGTCAGAGCCCTGAAATCCTTTCCTTTCATGTTCATTATCTGAATGATGAGAGTCATTCTGCACCTTTTCCTTCCCGTCCTCCCCATCACTATCTTCAGACTCTATCTGCTTGTGTCTGGACACATCCTCACTCTCTGAGTCGCTGGCTGGCTGCTTCTGAAGCTCTTCACTCTCAGAGTCACTGGCTGGCTGCTTCTGGAGCTCCTCATTCTCTGAATCACTGGCTGGCTGCTTCTGGAGCTCCTCGCTCTCTGAGTCGCTGGCTGGCTGCTTGTGTGATTCCTCATTTTCAAAATCACTGCTGTGATCCCTTGGAGGGTCTCCATTGTCAGAGTCACTTGCTCGATGATTTAAGGCCTCTTCATTTTCAGAGTCACTCAAATGCCGGTTTGGACGGTCCTCAGTGTCAGAATCACTGTCTTTCCCTCCATGAGTTGCTTCATTTTCTGAATCACTTACATTGTGATTTGGGGGCTCCTCATTATCTGAGTCACTTTCTTTTTGCCTTGGGATATCTTCATTTTCAGAGTCTGTCATATGATGCTCTCCCACTTGCCCATCATCTTCGCCATCGCTATGTTCATTCTGAAACAGAAAATAATCTCAGGCAACTAAGCAAAAACACCTTAAGAAGTTAAGAAAAAATGTTCTGAATTTTTGCTTGTCCTTCCTCCAATTTGGTTACCCAAGGTGCTGCAAATTGAAATAATTTCTATGTAGAAATAATTAGACAATTTGCACCAAAAGCCTAAATACTTCACATCAAGAAAAGCATTAAGAGATCAATGGAAGTATGTCCATCCTGCAGCTCCATAGTATTTTGAAAACGGTAAAAGAGTTCACAGAACACTTTATTAAGCATGTCTAAGAAAGGTCCAGCTGATCAAGAGCAAGGGCTTACTACTTTTACTTTAATAGGTCAGACCTTCAAAGTGGTTTAGTTGAAATTCCCAGTAACAAAGCAAGAAAGAGTATCTTGCATTTGTCATTTATTTTCTGAAGATCTCAAACAGATGTTTTCTGTGTGAAACA
>VZUA01032472.1:0-10582 GCA_013401035.1 Horornis vulcanius | reverse complement strand
TTTTTAACTGATGTCTTTGCTGATAGAGCAAACTGCTTGACTTGGCATCTTGCACATCAAAACATTAGTTCTCTACCTCCTTCTGAAAATGTTTGGTGTACTCTGTTCACAAGAAGTCTGTCTGTCTGCTGATGAGTTTCTAGGTGGTGTTGAACAACGGAGAGAACAAGTTTTTACTTCTAAATAACATATCAGTAGCTTTGTTCCCAAAACATATCAGTAAATTTGTCCCTTGCAAGGACTTCTCTCTTGGGACATGTGAAATTTAAGGCTGTCCTAAATGTCAGGGCAGGTAGATCTGACAGGTGTAGAACATACTAATAACGACTTGTGGTTCCTGGTTGCTGCTGATCTGACTAATCTGGATTGTGTCTCCCGTATTGACAGCTACTCTTGCAAGTTCTCGATTTAGCTTTGATCTAACCCCATGCCTTTTGTCCTAAAGGTGCTCAATCAGACAGTGAGGTGTCCTCCTCGTATCATCCAAGTGACATGAGCCTGGACCGCGGCTACACCTCTGACTCTGAGGTGTACACAGACCATGGGAAGCCAGGCAAGATGCATCGCTCAGTCACAGACGTGGACGTCATGAACAGTGGCTGGCTAGTGGTGAGTAGCCAGTGGGCTTCTGGTGACCAAAGAAGACTACTGCTATCATGGTTGTGAGCAGAGGGTGTGGTAGTGAAAGAATAAGACAGTAGAAAAGAGAGCTAAGATGAGCTGATAATGTAAAAGCAGGATGGGGAGAGACACAGATGGAAAGAAGAATGGTTTGAGGCAAATGAGGAAGAAAGGGAAATGGTCCGTACAGAAACATTACCTGTTGGCTTCTGAAGAAAGGCCCTTTCAGTGTGTGTATGAGATGCTTCTTGTTATGCTACCCTCTCCTGCTTACCTACTTGCTGTGGCCTGCAGGTGGGGAAAGATGACATCGACAACTCCAGATCCACGGCTGGGCTCAGCAGGCTGGGTCCATCACCTCTCGTCAACCAGTACAGTCTGACAGTGGGGCTGGATTTGGGCCCACATGACACAAAGTCTCTCATGAAATGTGTCGAGTCCCTGTCCTTCATCGTACGAGATGCTGCCCATGTTACACCTGAGAACTTTGAGCTCTGTGTCAAAACAATACGTATCTTCGTGGAGGCCAGCTTGAATGGGGGTAAGATGGCCCTTCACTTGGCAGCCAGGATTCAGCATGGGGTGGCCAGTTGGCAAGCAGCATGAAGTATACTGTCATGGAATGAGTCCCCAACCCAAAGAAAATGATCTACCAGGAGGAAAGTGTCCTGTCTCCTTGCTAGCAGCAGGGACCTTATTCTTATAAGGGGAGGTCTGGAGTTGATGTGGAGACAGCAGTATTAGCTCTTGAGGGGCCCTGGATCCCCTTCAAGCAGGTAGTGGTAATTTCGGAGGACAGGGCTCTTCACTAGGGATATCAAAAATGGCTGCCCTGTGTGTTGAAAAGCAGAACATTTTGTAGTGGACTGTTGTATATGGAATGTTGTTGCTTTTTACATTCTAGGCTACAAGTCCCAGGAGAAGAGGGGGAAGAGCCACAGGTATGACAGTAAATCCAGTCGGTTAAAAAAAAAGCCAAAAGACAGCTCCACACGGCGATCCCGGGTCTTGAGCCAGCACCAGGCGCACACACACAGTGATGAGGACGAGGACGAGAGCATCCCTGCCAGCTACCACACTGTGTCTTTACAGGTTAGTCAGGACGTAAGTATAGCAAGGATTTCCTCCTCTCCTTTCCCATTCTTAGGGTCTGGCTCGGTAATCACTGGAATTCTTTGTGGGGCAAGGGAGAGTTGCATCCTGGATAAGTGGGCACTGGATGGCAGAGGGTGTCTGTGGGCACAGTATGTGGTTCTGCAGTGAAAGAGGAAGGCTGCAACTTGTACTGGCAAAAGCAGAATAGCAATGGAGAGAGAGATCCTCTGAAAAGCAAGGAGGAGGTCGGAAGCTGTGAGTCACTGTAGTAGGTAAAATGGATTATGGTCATTTGGAGACATGAGGTTCCTGTAGGATTAGCAAGGAGTCTGACAGGGCATCTGAGCTGGAGAAAAGGGGAAAGCCTTGTTGGCTAAGGCACTGGAATTTCAAGTACAGAGGACTGGGCTAAGGGAGTAATTTCTCCCCAGCTGGTACTTCAAAGGTGCGAAGGCACAGGCCTGCTGACTGCCAGGATGTTGGATCTCAGTTCTGTAGTAAGCTGACTAGAGTGCTGTCATGTGCCCATTCGGTCAAGGGAACTTTGCCTGTGCTTCACAAGCCTTTTTCGTTAAGAAAAAAAAGTTATAAAGTTGTTCTGGGCAGCACAGCTGAATCACTGGGTTTATCCTTCTGCCTGGGAGAGTCAATGCTTTGTGCCAGGAAAGAGCCCATTCTTCCTTTAGACAGGACTGGAATGGTGCTCCTTAAAGATGGGATTGGCATGGCTACTGAACTGACATAATTCTTGTTGAAGGTACCTGGCACTTGGCCACTTAAGGAGGGCACAGACAGGAGGGCTTGACACCATCTCAAAAACTGTGCACGGCTGTGTATATACAGAAAGCAGGCTCGAGTAGCTTGAGCCTTTTAGCATCGTTTGGAGAACAGCAGAGATCAAAGCTGCTTCAAAATTTAAAGCCCCGTGTGTTTCTTACTGTGCCGTGTACTTGCAGCTCCTGGACCTCATGCATACCTTGCACACGCGAGCAGCTGGCATCTACAGCTCCTGGGCGGAGGAGCAGCGACACCTGGAGACAGCGGCCAGGAAAATCACAGCGGATTCCCGAACACTCTGGTCCAACTGCTGGTGTCCTTTGCTACAGGGTAAAGCCATCGCCAGGCGATGAGACGCTTCCAAAGTAATGGCAGGAAATTTGAGGAGCCGCGAACTAACTGCAGAAAGCAGGCATAGGTTGTTTTTAGGGTCTGTTGTAATTGAAAAAGAACTTGGATCAGACTTGGAAAAACATCTTTAGCATGAGTTAGCTGCCAGCATGTTTCTGGATCTAGTAGTAGACTGCCAGTCTGTGGCCTGGAGCAAATATAATCTTTTTTTTTCACAGAGAGTTTTTGATCTTCACTAGACTTTTTACTCTAGACTGGGGAAGTAGGGATGTGACACTCTCCCTGTGGGCTTTGCCCTGAATCCCTCTCTTGCAGGTATTGCCTGGCTGTGCTGTGATGCCCGACGCCAGATACGAATGCAGGCACTCACTTACTTGCAGCGGGCCCTCCTGGTACATGACCTGCAGGCCCTGGATGCCCTGGAATGGGAGTCCTGCTTCAACAAGGTAACCACCTGGCTGGGATGGGCATGTGAGCAGGGCAGCACTGTCATGAAGAGCACAGCTGTGTGCTACAGAGTTGTCCTACTTCAGCACTGTCTTCTTGAGCAGCGTGTTCACAGCAACAGACAAGATGTTCCTTATTCTGGTCCTGTGAAAAGTTCCTCTCTCCTTAGGCTTCTGACAGGGCCTTTTGGAGTATTGAAGTGAATCCACTCATGTGCATGTCCTGTTGCTTCTGTCATGTCCTCTGCCTAGGAGCCAGCAGTCCCAAAAGCCAGTGCCTTTCTGTAAGGCTGTCTGTGAAAATCTCATCAGTCATTTTTCAGCTCTAAAATATCCATGTGTCTGATTCAACAGGTGCTGTTCCCTCTGCTAACCAAGCTACTTGAGAACATCAGCCCAGCTGATGTTGGTGGGATGGAAGAAACTAGGATGAGAGCCTCAACATTACTCTCCAAGGTGAGCACACCTCTGATGCCTGAAAGCTTAGGGGAAACCATGTTCCTCAGGAAAACCAAACTGTTTGCTGTGTTCCCTTCTCAGCATCTCTGATTTGCATAGGTGTCAGGGTGCTAGTTTGGCTGTCTTCAGTGCTGGGCTTCTCCACCAGCTTCTGCTGCTGGGACATGCCTTCTTTCCAGAACTGTCTTCATGATTCTAGTCCTTGGAAAAGTTGTTAGAAAGAGGTTTGTGACTTCATCATAGAGAGTTTTTCACTCAGCATTAGTTGAAGACTATTTATTCTTGGGGTGAAGTGATGTGTGTCACAAGCTGATAGTTGTGACCTGAGGCAGAGGTCTGGAAGGGCTAGGAGACATGGTGATGCAGACTGTAGAGGCCTTCCACAAAGGAGACAAAATCCACTCCTTTACATATGCAGCTCAGAAGAATAGAGGCCTATGGCATCCTCAGGCCAGTCCTGTGCATGTTCCCAGCCTGCCACAAGGAGGGGGTATCTAGATTTGTGAGACTGGCTTGTCAGTGAGCAGCAGCCCCTATACCACTTGTTGACAGTTAGTTGTGTGTTTTCCCAGGTCTTCCTACAGCATCTCTCCCCACTTCTCTCACTGACTACCTTTGCTGCCCTGTGGCTCACAATCCTGGACTTTATGGACAAATACATGCATGCTGGCTCCAGTGACTTACTGGTAAGGTGCTGGATACAGTCATTCGAACAGCCATTCATTGCATTTTGAAAGGTGTTTTGATTTGGTGTGGGTTTGGAGGGTTTTTTAACTTTTTATTCCTTTCCAAACCATTTTGTTCCACGGTTTCTCACCTTGGCCACAGTTTGCAAGGTAGCCCATCAGCTGTTTTGAGCTTTGGTTCATTGCTGTCTATCCATTCTGTGCCCTGTCTCTGATTATAGCTGGAGGCCATTCCAGAATCTCTGAAGAATATGCTGCTGGTAATGGATACGGCTGGGATATTCCACAGTGCTGACTCACGGACAGGATACTCGGATCTCTGGGAGATCACCTGGGAGCGCATTGACTGTTTCTTACCTCGGCTGCGGGATGAGCTCTTCAAACAGACAGTCATCCAAGGTACGACAGGCTGGGAAACCTTAAGAACACAGGTTTTGGACCAGTGCTTGTAGCTTGTCCATTACCCCGCTGCCATAATGCCTTGGTGCTGATAAAGTGAGTTGTAGGATGCTGTGGGAACTTGGCACAAGGGCACATTGAGGGAGGACGAAAGGAGTGAGCAAACTGGTGTGTGGTCTCACTGCATGTTTTGTTTTCCCAGATCCTGTCCCCAATATACCAATGGAGCAGCAGCATCAGAAAACAATAGTGTCTGCCCTGCCTCCTTCTCCTGTGGGGGATGTGAGACCATCCACCCATGTGGCTCCTTTGGAGAAGCCTTGTGAACTGGGTGTCAATGGTGAGTGCTGTTTTCTTTTTTCTGGAATCGCTTTCCCAGCATGGTGGCATAGATCTTCTTTTCCTTGCTTTAGCATGATCTCTGGTGACCAGGCCTCTAGTGTTGTGAAATGTTGGGCTTCCATATGAATAAGCTGTTGCCAAGGTTATTGCGGTGGGCAGAATGCCTAATTACGCCTGCTCTTCAGGGCCTTGTAGGAAGGGGCAAGTCTGAAAAGGCCCCTGAGTTGATTTTCAGCCCTGCTTAGTTTTGAGCTAATAGGTGACTTTGTCAGGATCTGTGTATGCATCTGTTTTGTCTCTTCCTTCTTCCAGATTCTGAGAGAGCCACTGCACCTGCCTCACCCACCATCGGCGCCTCTGCCTCTCCTTCCTTCCCAGCATCAGCTTCAACAAAGTCAAGCCCCGTTACAGACATACCTCCTACAACAGCACAGCCGCCGCTCATCCTGCAGCCTCTTGCCTCTCCCCTGCAGGTTGGGGTGCCACCTATGACTCTTCCAATCATTCTCAACCCAGCCCTAATTGAAGCCACCTCTCCTGTTCCCCTCTTAGCTACTCCACGGGCCACTGACCCTATGACAAGCTCTGAAGTCAATTAGTTGGAGGGTGTCAGAGAACTGTCTGCTGAGGAGGTTCTGTGGGTGGAGGATGCTGGCCAAATGTTCTCTGGTAGTGGGCATATTTGTTTTAAAAAATGATGCTAGCCTGAGCGTAAGGGCTGTTGCCACAGTCCTCTGGAGCATGTCCCGTCCTGCTCCCTTCTTGTGGCATCACCTAGAAATCTGCCCAAGAATCCTTGTCTCCACGGAGGAGTGCCCAGTTCCACTGACCAGTCTCCTTCCTGCCTTTGCAATCTCAGGGGCCAGGCAATGCCCGTGCCCAGCACCCTGGGACCAAGCTGCCACCGGTTCATCCAGTAAAGAGGGAAAACTTGTTGATGTAACACCAGAGAGGGGCTGCAGTACAGGACTGGCCTCTCAAGATTACTCAGTCCAGTCCCTGGGCAATTCCCCAGCCATTCCCTAGCTTTCATGCTGACTCCTCTGGTTGCACTGCTTTGTTTGGGATCTGGGCATGCCTGGGTTCAGCAGGTAGAGAATTTTATTAGAAATGTGGATTGCTTACAGTGCAACTCCCAGATTGCTACATAGGGCTTCTTGCCTGCTGGCACATGCTTTCCTTCCTGCAACACGGATGACAGCAATCCCCAAGCCAGATACAGATTAAGCAGCAAGCAAGTCTGATAGGGGCTTTCATCCCTGCTCCTGTAAATGTAATCAGGCTTTCTGTTTGGAGAAGGCAAATCCAGAAGGCTGAGTAGATGAGAAGAAAATGCTGAGAGCAGAACACCATGGCTATGTGTCACACAGCACTTGTGGGGCCACTGTGTGTTGTGTTTGCCACTCACTACACTTGGTCTCTTGGTGACCAGCCCCTTCCTTAGGAGAGCGTCCTCTTCAGCTACAGATGTGGCGATCTGTGGCACCTGCTGACAGATGCCCAGCAGGTCTGCAGTGGTTTCTATTGGAAGCTCTGAAGAGATTGCACCCTTCTACATCTTCTTGTTGGGATCCCTTCCCCCAGAAGGCCCCTGCAGCTGAGGCCCTGGCAGTGATTCTTGTGCTTCCATTTTGCTGCAAGGAGATCCTGCTCTTCCTGCTGCTCATGTCCAGAGCAGAACTGGCTGCCTGGCAAACACTGCATCGCTGATCCTCCTCCTCCTCCCTTGACTAATTGGATAAATTCTCAGTAATTTCAATCTTGGAAATCCCCCTGGTGACTGGGAAGGGCATGGGTGGGACTCCAACCCAGTGTATCCTGTATGGAGAGGAACCTGCAGTTGGTGTGGAAATATACAACCAGTGTACATATGGAGTAAATGGCTACAAATCCAATGGACTTTTTACAGTGTAATAAATACATCCTGTAAATGAATATTCTGGTGTTGCACTCCTTTTCTGTCATGGAGCTTTGGCTCAGAGCTTTGAGAAGAGGGGAACTTGCCTGTCAAGGTGTTGTGCCCTGGCTTCATATACCAAGATCCTTCAACAGAGTGCTTTGTCTGGAGGGAGCACAGGGGGACTTGTCAGCTCAGAGAGGGGGCTGCAATGGAGGTTAGCCATCAAGGGACTAATCAGGAATGGTTCCCATCATGGACAAAGCAGAGCTGTAATAGTGAGATTGGCTCTTTCAGAAGGCAATAGTTTGACATGGGCTGTAAAATTTCTGGTGTTACATTGGTGTATGCTCATGCACTACCAGGACTGAGGGCAGAGATGAGGGCTGAGGAGCAGGTGCTCTGCTCATCTGGTCATGGTGGCAGAACATAGACCTCAGTGACAACTCAGCTGACATTGGTGATTCTCTGATGAAGAAGAAATCCTTGTTTCCATGGACAGGAGTTAGAGTTGGAGCGGGCGTGAGAGATGATGGGCTCTTCCAGGGCTAGTGCTTGCTATGGATTTGAACAATTACACTTCCCTCCTGGTATTTCCTACTTAGTTTCATGGCAAGATCCACACAGTGCCACAATGTCCTCAGAGCTGTGTGAGGCACCAGTGCCTTTCCTATTCCAAGAGACTCCTACAGACTTGGTAAGGGGGTTAAAAACTTGGGAGTTTGAATTGCTTGAGAAAAGGTCTAAACATTGCATAATGGAAAAGTAATGTGCATACTAGAAAAGTGCTGTTAATAAATCCTGGTTCCCTAACCCCATTTGTACCATTCCTGAAATATTTTCGCTGCTGCGGCTGTCTCTTCCTCACCCTCCACTGCCTGTAGATTGTGTCTTTCCAGCCCTTAGATGTTTTCACTAATGTATTTGAGTTCTTGTGCTGCTCATAGTGCTTCTGTCTTGTCTTTCTAAGCCTTCGCTTCTATTTACAGCTCTGTTTTTCTGCTTGTTGAAAGCTTTAGATTATTAACTCTTTGTAAACCATTGCTCAATTGTCAAGTGCCTCAATGCCAGGACTGCTGCACTCTGATCCCCAGGTGGTCCTCTAACTTTTTGGGGTGGTGTCAGCTAATAGCAAAGCTCCATTTTGCCAGGTGCCTTCAGATAGCTGTTTTGGGCATAGGCTGTGTTTTAACCTGTGTTCAAACCAAGCTGCTACTGAGAGCATTATGTCTTAACTCAATTACAGTGCTAAAGCAAAAGCCACTTGAGAGAACTGCAGGAAGTGGGACTAGAATGGAAGGAATGTTGACTGGAAAGACAGAATTGCACTTTAAACAGTTTTCACTAGACCGTAAATAGGAATGGACTGGAAAACCAGAAGAAGGATTTTTTGAATGTTTGGATTTTGCAAGAGTGAGGTTTAATGTTACAGAGGAAAAAAAAAAATCAGGGAAAGTATTGAACTGAAAGGAGATCAGAATCAAGTGACAGGTATCATGTGCTACCTGATATATTTATCAGTAAATCTCTTGAACTCTATTCGTTAGTTAAATTACATAAAAGCTGGTCATACTACTAATGGCTGCTAATGAGGAGTGGTGTTTACAACAGTACCCTTTAGATTCGTCCTAGCATATACTTTTTCTAGTCTTGGACTTTCTCATTTTTACTCAGTCTGACTAAGGGCCTCCAGAGGAGGCTGAACAGACATCACTGTGTTTTGGATTTACCTGCCTCTTCTGTTCCCTTTTACATCAAGGACTTCTACTGCTAAAACAGAATAGAAATATGTACTGGGATTTAGCATGTGCCTGTAGAACACTTTATTGTGGAGCTGGTGTTTTTCTCATTGCTATGAAGCTTACTAGTGTGAGAAGTCCTATGGAATGATAAGCCCTGGCTGTAAGACACAGATTTGGCACTGAAACTTGTGGAACAGAAACACTGCTGCTTTTAGTTTCAATTTAAAAATTGGATCTGAGCATACTCAAAAGGTCTGTAAGAAAGATTTCCAGGAAGTATCAACAGTGAGCTGGCTTTTTAGAAGTTACCCTCAGTCCTATAAATGCCAGCTGTTGAACTCCTCTGGAAAAATTTATACCCATTATAGAGGCTGATGTGTTCTGAAAATACTGTGCCCGGCAATTTCGGCCCAGCTGCGCAGAAGGCAGCCAGGCGGGGCTTGTGCTTCTCCCCTGTGGCCCTGGAGTGATCCGAGCTCTGCCAAGGCTGCTGGAGGCGGCAGTCCCGGCACAGCGGGCACTGTTCCCACTGTCCATGCGGTGTGGAGGCTGCCGGGAGAGGGAGGGCCAGGCCTGCTGCCTGCCGGCGGACAGGAAAGCACGGGGTAGCTTTGGGAGCACGACCGGCTCGGGAGCAACGTTCTGGAGTGCAACTCTTACCCCGAACTGATGGGCTGAACAGCAAGGAGAGAGCTGGGCCTGTGAGGAGGCTGCTTGGAGCACAAGTCAACGCAGAGGATGTTGAGATCCCCCAAGACTACATGTCCCAGTGTGCAGTACTGCTCCTGCGGTTGTGCAACCAGCACCCTGGCCCGGGGGAGGTGGTGGGCAGCCAGGGCTTCTCTCTCACGCCGGCCAGGGCCAGAGCTGTACCTGCCAGCTCCTCTCTGCAGAAGGCAGAGGGAAAGTGCAGGCTTTACGAGCACCAGATGCTCCGTGCTCGAGGGGTGTGCACACCCCTTGGCGACACAGGATGTGTTGGGACTTGAAAACACATCCCCACTAGCAGCCAGGGGGCAAGAGGGCAAGTTATTGCTGAGTTCCCAATAGGGAAATGGGACGGCTGTGGCTTTACCACAGTCATGCTTCTTTGCCAGGGGAAATTGTGCTTGCTTTCCTCACGTTTTCTGTGTAAGAAAAATGGACATTTCTCTGGGCAGCAAGGTTGGTGGTTGGCTGCTAAACTTAATCCTTAGTTGTAGAAAGCATCTGGGAACAGAGAAGGTAACTGGGTCAGGAGTGTGCGCAGGCAGTCGCTGGCAGTGTGGCTGCAGCCATTTAGTGAGAGCACAAGGTCAGTCACTCCTGGGGTGCAAATAGAGCCTTGTCCTCAGGAGGGAACCCTGAGCCCCATGGAAGAAGAGTGAACTGAACAAGGTCTTCTCTGCCTGGCCCCTCCCTGTCACAGTACCTCCTGCCTAGTCTGTTAACAGTGCCCTTTGGGCCACGCTTACAGGAGCTCACACTTTTGCAGATGAGGACCCAGAGCTGGTGGTCGGGCAGAGACGGCATCACCTGGAGCTGAGAGGGCTGAGGCTCCCAGCCCTGCAGCTGGCTGTCGATGCCCAAGTCAGCCTTGGCAAAAGCTGTTCGCGTCCCCAGCTCCCGGGAGGGGTGTTCGCTGCTGAGCTGTGCCTGCCCTTCCCTGCGCTCTGCGAGAGCCTGTCCCTCGCTGCGGCTCAGCCGGGCGCTGTGCGGCCGCCCTCCCCGCGGAGCCCGGCCTTCCCGGCTCCGTGCCGTCCCCGCTCCGCGGCCGCCCTCCCCAGC
>VZUA01032461.1:0-11514 GCA_013401035.1 Horornis vulcanius | reverse complement strand
TTTTTTTTTTTTTTTTTTCCCTTCCTAAACCCTTCACGGGGATTGCCTCTTTGTAAAGTGTATAGTCTGGGCTTGGTTTTGGGTGGCTACTCCCTCTATCCCAGGGATTCTCGTGACCATATGGAGCATCCCTGCTTGACTGCACTTCACACAAACCCTGCCCAGCGGGGTGTGGGCTGGGATATGGGGTGTTTGTTGCTGCTGCTTGCTTTTGTACAAGGATTGCTCTGCACAGGAGTTTTTTAGGGTATTCTGTGCATTATATAATCTTACCCCACACCAAGCCATATTGCTCTATAAGGTGAGACTAGATGACTCCACAGAGAATATTTAATTCTCAGGTTGTGTGTTCCAGAGTAGCAAAAAAAATTTGAAAAAGGAATTTTTTCGGACATTTCTCTGTAAGATGTGCAGTTCTCTGCTGACTAGCAGCACCTCAGATATTTCCTTGTTCAACAACAGTAATTTTAATACAATTAAGGTTGAAAATTAATGGGTCTGGTTTTCCTCTTCATGCTGGTGTTACCAAACTTCTCTGAGCTGAAATTGTTGTCATTGAAACCTGAATTGGAGCCTGTCATGACATTTTAGGGATTTTTAAATAAAATAAAAATAAGGCTGTGGGGTTTCAAATAAAACAAAGCAGGCTTCTCTTGCCCCCTCTGTTATTGATATTGAAGGGGTTTGGTGCAGGTGATCAAGAAGATAATAAAAAGTTTCTTTTACAAATCACCTTTGAGATATCCAGTGCACTGAGGCACTTTGGAAAACGAACCACGGGGACAATCCTGCCCCAGCCCTGGGAAACAAAGGGGCTGGCTCCCAGCAATTCTGCCTTTAATTACTCTGAACCCACTGATTAAGGCCAGGAGCTCTCCCCTTAATCCTGACTTGCTCCTGCTGACCCTGGTGGGGTTTGAGCCTCCATCCCCGTTCTCCTGGGAATCCCTGGCAGCTCCTTCCCGGGGCCACCTCCGTGTCCCTGGGAGCATCCTCGAGGCAGCCCTGCCTTAATTGAGTTGCTGACATTCCCCTCTCCGTCCCTGTCTGCCGCCTTGCCAAAGAACAAAGGAACAGCCCCTTCCCATTAAGGGCGGTAATAACTTAATTAAAACCAAGTTGGCCGCGCCGCGGGATCCAGTTTGTCATCAAGAGCCCTTCCGTGCCTTCCCCCTCCCGTTTTTGATAATCTAGGCCAGATATTTAATCACTGGATAGCCCAGTATAAAGCTCCCAGCCTCCATAACCAGCAGAAAGCTTGTCAAAATAAATTTTAACTTCTGACCGTGGTGGAAGCCCAACTAGGAGGTATTAACAGAATCAGAGCTGTCAATCAGGGCTTGGGCTCACCGTTTATATTATTAATTCCAACTCTGGTGGCATGGGCTTGGGATAACAACCATCCTAAGCTGCGTTGGTCCAAAAAACACAAACCAAGAGTGGAATATATTTCGTGCCGAGGTGACGTTACTGAGTGTCCAGAGGAACTTTTTTTTGTCTTTGAAAGGTGATGTTTTATTAGATTATTCTCATTGCCAAAAGACACAGCTACTGTCTGGCTTCAGTTGCTGAGGGTTTGTTTTTTTTTTTTCTTGATGTAAAGATTTATTCTTCACACAGAAGCAACTTAATAAGAAATAACGCTAGAGAAATTGCTGTTTGTTTGTTTGTTTGTGGGAATTTAATTAGTGCAACATGTTAGAATGGAGACTGAACATTCTGTGGTGGGGTAAGAAGTGAAAGTGGCCTCACAAACTGAAATCCAGCTTGGAGCCCGTGGGTTGGAGGTATTGTTACAATGCAAACCAGCAGGAAGGATTCCAGGGAGAAAGGGGAGAAGTGTGTTAATTGAGAACAATAACACGCCCAGGACCTCCAGGAGCTGCTGACCTCAATAAAAGGAGACAATGCCATGTTGTTGCATAACCCAAATTTCAAATTCAATTTCAGCTGGAGTGGAGCACGAGTGATGCAGAGCTCTGGTGCTTTTTCTCTGCTCATTTGCTTTTGTCCTCTTCATTTCTGAGGCCATCTGAATGAAAAAGGTGTCACGGGCTCTGTTGAACTGGGCTTCAGCTGGGTTTCTCTCTCTCATGTTAGACCCTTGAGAGTGGAATCAGTCTCAAGGACATTAAACAAACAAAAGGTGAGATTTGAGGGGATATTTGCAATCAAATTAGCATCAGTGGCACAAGTTCCTTTCCACCTTATCACAATTTGTGTTCTTGCCCAGTGTGGTTCTGTTGTGGCTTAGATTGGGGTGATAAGAAAGGACTGTTGGCACGGAGTTGGTCCTGGAGGGTGCAGGACTTTGGAATTCATTCCATCCCCTGGTTTTCTTCATCACTTTGAACAAAACCAGGCTGAAGTTGCCTGGAGAGGACCCAGAATTCCCATTTCCCAGAGTGCCCTCCCCGGTCACCTCGAGGGTGAAGCCCTGAAGTTGTGGCAGACACACAAACCTCGTCCAGCCAGGCAGAGCTGTGGGTGAAATCCAGTTTTTCCCTCCCATGGGGAAGGTTTTGCCTCTTTGTCCTCAAGAAAAGAAGGAATGAGGAGCAAGAAGCTCCACGAGAAAATTCTTGAGTCCCTTTACACACCAGCTCCAGGACATGGGACAGATCTGAGTGTCCTCAGCTCAAGGACGTTTTGTGGCAGCAATTTCTTGCATGTCCAAAGCTCTCTGGCAGGATTTATTTACATTATTTTCTGTATTTATCTGTGGGAATCACTTCCCCACTGATTTCCCACCATATCTTTTTGTTCACCCGCTCTTCCCAATAGGAAGCATTTGGGTTCTTTTTGCTGGATAAAAATGTTTCCGTCTGAGGAAGGTAGGAGGGTGAAATGCACTAATAAAGATCCTGAAAATACTAATTAGAAGTTACAGATAAAACCCTAATTATTGTCCAGGATATAATGGATCTGGTTGGTGTCCAGCCAGAACCCTCAACCTCCTAGGAGAATGGAAATTCATCCCAACAACGAATCTGCCATCATTTTTAATAAATTTGGTGTGAATAAGACCAAAATATAAATCCAGTCATCCTTATCTCCTCTTATTTAAACAAATAAATTAAGAGTAGAAAGCAAATAGAATCTTTAGGACATTGTATTCTATATGCCTAAAAATCCTGGAATCTTTTAGGGGTGAGTGGAAAATGGAGGATCTTTCCCTTCCTCCCTTTAGTCTGGGCAACAGAAATTCATCATTTATGAACTCGCACAACCTTTCCCGAGCTGTGCTTGCATTTCAAAGCCATTGTGAGGCACAAACTGCAATATCTATTCTGGTTTTTCCCCTCCTCTCCCTGCCCAGCTCCACAGAATCCAGGGATGTGGTGTGTGCCTGCAGTGCTGGGATGTATTTGTGCATATCAAAAGCAGCAACCTTCTCAAATCATTCATTGAAAGTTCCACTTGGCTTCGAGTCTTCCTGAAAAAATTATGTTTATTTTGTCTTCTCGACTTTCTTTTCCTCGTGTCTGAGTATTGTGCCTCCAGGAAGAAAAGCTTAAATTGCTGAAGTAGGGCTTTTTTTCAAAGCCTGCCAAGAATAAAGTGGCTTAATAAGGAAGCACACAGATTTCACTTTCTTACAGGGGAAAAAAAAAAAAAGAAATAAAGAAATAAAAAGGGGGGAAAAAAGGAGTAAGTTATTTGGAGAAAAGCTGGAAACTTTAGGAGCAGTGGATATTTTCTAAAAGTGGAAAGATAGGAGCATTTTGGGAAGGAATATGGGGCTAACTCGCCATGAAACTTGGAAAGGATGAGGACCCCTCCAGCCAAAGGGGATCTGTGAGCACAGGGGGGTTGTGCTGGTGGGAATCCTGCCACGGCCAGGCCACACCTGTGGGCTCAGGGAGCTGTGACTGGGCTGCCATGGAGGATCTGTCCCCGTGGGAGGTGTTGGGGACTCAGCAGGGACAGTCCATGACTGTCACCGTGTCCCTGGGGAGGGACAGGCACCTGGAGAGGCCGGGAACACCAGCGCTGAAGCTGCTGTCCCGTTCTGCACCCCACATTCCTTTGGGGTTTGGCTGTACCCAGTGCCAGCCTGACCCCACACAGAGCCTGCGGTGTCCCTGCCCCTGTCCCAGCTGAACCCACTCCCTGGCCACCAACCCAGAGGACACTTCCATCTTTGAGGCACCTGAGGGAGGCTCCAGCCACCAATTGTTTTGTTTGTTTCGTCTGAGCAATATTTGTAGGAAAAACAGCCCGGGAGGAGCCGTGACTCATGCTGGGAGCTGCAGAACATCCCTGATCCCTGTTCCTTCCACCAGCAAGGGCTGGGGTGCCGTGAGGGAGATGCAGCAGAGCCCATTTCTGCTGCTCTTCATCAGGGAAAAGCCAATCCAGGCTGAAAAAATCCAAGATTTAAAGGTGCCTGAAGGAGGTGAAGCTCAGGAGACGCCCCAGCACCGCCACGTTCCTGGGCTCCCTGACAAAGCCCAACTCGCACTGAAGGGCAACTCGGATTGTTTTATTCCATTTTCACAAAAGAGAAGTTGGGAAAACAAAGAGGAGTGGAGAAAACACTCCAAAACCAGGACCAACAAAGGTTCTGTATCAAAAAGGACCGGCTGGAAGGTTTAGGGCTTGTCTGGCTCGGGCCCAGGCAGAGGCTGCTGTGTCCTCAGCCTGGCCACGGGTGCAGTGGTGGCTCCTGGGCCTGATGCCACCTCTGAGTCACTCAGCATCACTGCTCCACACCTGAGCCTTCGTTTATTTTTGGAGGTTTCCAGCCTGGGTACAAATAAACAAACCCAGCCCGGCCTAGGCCGCAGGCTGAGGTGGGGCAGCTGCAGGCTTCGGAGAGATAATGCTGGGAAGGGAGAGGGAAATGAAAACACCAGGCAGGAATTTCAGATGAATTGGAGGAGTAAATCCTGCAGTAAAGTCCACGTTATTTTTGATGAGTTAATGAAGGGTGTTTAACACTCGGAATAGTTTGGTTTTGCTGGCCAGGGATGGAATGAACGCATTTGCTGCCTGACAATGTGACTGCAGCTCTCATCCAACCTGCTGGAATTCATCAGAGCAGGAATCTGGGCACCAGCAGGAATGCAGCTCCTGAGGATTGTCAGAGCATCCACGGACCAGACAGCAGCCCTGTGGAGAGCAAACCATCAGCTCTATCCCTGCTCCATCCCTAAGATCCAACTGAAGAGCCACAACTTTTGCAGGAATTGCCTGGGATTTTTAAATAACCCAGTTTCCATGCAGAGGGATGCTGTGTCAGGGCTCTTCTCCTCAGGGCTGCCTTGCCAAATCCCTCAAATTCCACGTGGTGGCTCAGCACTGCTGGTGCCTTCTGCTGGTGTCACAGAACTGAGAATTCCCAGCTCTTCTTTTACTCCTCTCAGGGGCTTTAATCTTTCTTCTCATGGATTCTGTGCCCACCAAGTGAAAAATATTTTCTACTTTTGGGTGAGCTCTGGAAGACCCATGAGGCAGAATCCCACTGGCCCAAACAGATATTGGAAAGTGGAGAGTAACCCTCATAAACCCGAATTTATTTAGATTCTGCCATCACAGTTTTATCCAGGGTCTGCTGAAATTCATTGCATCGTGCAAAGATTCCCGAATCTTTGAGCAGAAGGAGGAGTTCAGTGCTGCCATGTCCTGATTAAACTTTATTTTAGATTCATCCACTGCACAGATTTTTCAAACCTCTCATTCCACACCAGCAAAGTCACCTGTTTTCCACGGGACACTCACTGGAAAATGTGGGCTGTTGGAGTTCTCTGCGGTTCAGCCACTCCTATATTTGAAACACTGCTCTGAAAAAAAAACCCTCGAGGCTTCTTAGACCTGGAAAGTTCAATTTGTCATCATCTCACTCCTTTTTGAAGAGCTCTCATTTTCTCAGAGTCTCTTATTTTATATAAAATCAATTTTTTGCTGTTTTTATCACCCGATGATTTCACTCTCCTGCCTGTCCTTGATTAAAAAATTGCCTGAGCTGATTCATACACAGAGTTAAAACTCAGCCTAGGATGGGGCAGAGCATCTGGTTGATATTTCAGCAATGTCTTGTGGTTAATAAGTTCTGCTCGAGCCACAGAATTCCTGCCCTGGCAGCTTTCAGGATTTTTCATGTGGAAATTTCCTCATTGCTTTGCAAAGTCGGTGCCTGTGGGGTTTTTAATCGGGGACAAAGTTTAGGGTTTGAGGACTCCACAGGACAAGTGTTGAAAAAGTAAAATAAAATAGAATCAAATTAAATTAGATTAGGTTAAATTGAATTAATGATCGTGTAGATACTTGTCTGTAAAATTAGCTGCCACTGTGACCCACCAAACACGGCCCTTGGTTAACACCTCTTCTTATATCATGAAAAATAAATATCTGGAGTTAAATTTGTCTGTTCAAGACACGATTTCAGACAGTTTTCTTCTTGTGACCATGTCGCTGAATAATGAATACAATGCACTCCATGGTCATGGGCTGGAAAAAGACTTCAGCTCATTAAAAAAGAAAAAAAAAGAGAAAAAAGTAAAAGATGTACTTTAAAAAAAAAGAGAGAGAGAGAGAGAGAAGGATTTCTGGAATGCCAAGAGCCAGCAGAAATCCAAGGAAAAACCCCAACCTACGTCAGGCCTAATATTTATCAAGAACCTGACACCAATGTGGTCATTTTTTTGCTTGTTTACTGTTGAAATGAAGTTTATTCCAATTTGTAACCTCCAAACTTTCCTTTGGGCTCCTGGGCTGGAAAAGGCACCTTGGGTTTGGATGGGGTGGGATGGAGGAGATGAAAGGAAAGGGAGGAGGCCAGGAATCAAACCTGCCTTGCCAAAAATGTTCCCAAATTTCTGTGCTGCCTGTGTCTCCATTTCCCAGGGGTGTGAAATTCCAGGGGCTTAAAAGGAGAACCAAATGAAATTGGGGAGATTTGGGGGCTTCTTTGCCCCCACTCAGGAAAACTTTTTAGGGAATCAGAGATTACAAAATCGGGCAGAAAGAGGAAATAAAGAGCATTATCCAGGGGGTTGGAAATGATTCCTGAACTTTCTGGAAAGCAGCTGATGGCCAAAATACAGAGACAATCACTGTAAATTTACATTTACATTTAATGTTACATTTACATATTTAAATTTGAATTTATACTTACATTTAGGATCTGCTATGACCTTTAAAGAGGTCTTTAAAAAAGAGCTTTAAGGGAGGGTTCAGAGATGCTCTTGGTGAGGAGCACAGAATATTTATGGCTAAAATTAACTCTTTATTTTTAGCAAAACCCTTTCATAGTTTGTCCTATTTGTCTGCAAGATGTCTCAAAGCATCTGCAGGGACATTAATACAACTGGAAAAGGGGAGGGGTTTTTGTAATTTATAAATCGATAGATATTATTTATTAGATTTATAATGATTATAAATGAACAACGGGGAATAATTCTTATTTTTAAAAAATAGTCTCACACCCTGAGCTTCCATTGGTAAACAAGGTTATTTGTGTTGAAATAAGTGGAACATAAAGTACAATCTCTCTGTTTGCCTGAGATACAGATGAAATGTGGAGAGGGACAGGAAAAGGATACATTAAAATGAAGTTCTTTGCTGGAGCTGTCCTTGGAAAATGATTGCTCTGCTCCCTCACATCAAATAACTTCAAAATAATTCCATTTTACCTGAAAGCGTGTGCTGAGACATCTCCCTGAAGGAGCCGTGGAGAAAGGATGATACAGAAACTACTAAACATCCCCAAATCCCTCTAATGAGACTTAATTCTGTCTGTTTTGAGCTTTGATTAATTGTATTTTTGCTCCGAATGGCTCCCAGCTTGAATGAGCGTCCCAAGCAAGGCTGAAATGATGAATTGTTTGCAGTCTACCACCACCAGGGCTAATTTATAGCTGCCCACGTTCCTTGGCAGAGGGAGAGGATTTTAGAAGGATTAAAAAAGTTGGGAGGAGGCCGTGGATGGAGGAAAGGCTCCTCTGGGAACAAGGAGTTGAGACATCAAGGTCCTCCTTGTCCAAGACTGAGACAGAAACCCTCCGAGCTCTGCTCTTATCTCATTTTCACGAGCACAGAGTCCTTCCTTTTCATCCCTCGTGTTGTTTTCTTCCTGAATAAATTTGCTGCCTTATCTCCAAAAAAAAAAAAGAGAAATTGGATCCCAAACACAAAACAAAACATCGCCGTGTGAGCAAAGAAAAGCCAGATTTTATTTTTTTTTTTGGCTGTGGGAGCTTAAGTGGGACACAAATGGCCTCTCTCCAAGCTGCAAATCTCACAGCACGAGGTGCAGCTCTCCTGACAGCCAGCCTGCAGTGCAGCTCCCATCTCCCTCAGCATTTATGACACAATTTGGTGCTTTAGGTTGAAAGAAGGGGAAAATAAAGCTCAGTGGCAAGTGAAGTGTGGGCTCCTCATCCCGAAAGTGGAGGAGGAAATGTCAGGGAGGAGGCAGAAGTGAGGGACACGTGGAAATAAATCCCATTTTTCACTGCTGTCCACTCAACCAGGAGCACTGATAGCCACTCTATCATTTATTTAATATGTTTAATATGTTTAATATATTTAATTTATTAATCCCCCTGCCTTGTCCAGGAACCTGAAATGGAGATAATGAGGAAAAGCCTGCAATTAGCAGAAAAAGACTATAATCAAGCCTTTGTGGCCATTTATTTAGGCAGGAACGAGGACTCCGCTCCATCATTACTCCCCACACCTTGTTCACTTTTTGGGAACATTGGCACGAGTGAGAGGAACATGTTGTGAAACTAAGCAAATACTTACCCAGGAATATTCCCTGCCCGTGTGTATTTACAGAAATCTTCATTTGAGAAGGGTTTAATGGCTGCTTTGACAGGCTGTGTGCTGAAACGAGCTGCAATAATCCCCTGCAACTTGGGAGCTGCCTGCCCGGGGTAAATTTGGATCTCATTCATTCGCTTCAAGAGAAGCTGGGAGACGCAAGGGGGTGAAGGTGCAGTGGGATTTGTGCTTCCAGGGAAGTTGGTGCTGCCAGAACCTCTCCATCCTCAGGCTGGGTACCCACCCTGAGTGCCCGCAGTGCATGCAGCGCACACACGCAGCACGCGGGGCGAATGTGTGTGAAATGTTTCAATTACCTCTAAAATAATGTTTAACATGTTCCAGACATACTGCATTAAGCAAATACCCCGGCAGTATTTGAAGCGTATTCTGTTTTTCATTTTAATAGATTGTAAATGTATTAAACACATGTTAAGAATATATTTCATATACTGCATTTGTAAAATATTATCAAATTTATATAGGCGGAAACCACAGAGCCACCACAGGATCGGCTCCAGAGCGGGCCCATTTGGGGAGTTAACCTTTTAGCACCACTGCATCAGCACAGAACGGAGCATTTGATTTGATTTCACTCCATTCTTGTTTCATTTTGAGCCCTTAACCCCTTTAGATCTAAACTTGGGGCTCTGTAGAACATTTATACCCCGACCATCTGCCCCGGAGCTCCCTGGTTTAGTGCTGAGAGAGGTGCTCAATATCAGAGCTGAAAAGCTGCCCCGTAGCCATAGGATTAAATATCTGCTCCTCATTTCATCCCCCCTCACATCATCCAGTGGCATTAAATATCCCTATGAAAAGGCAATGCCTGCAGATATTTCAAAGCTGGAAACTGAGATTCCACTCGGTTTCTTCCCCTCTGTCCTGCAAACTGCAGTTGGTTCTTGGGTTTTGGCCAAGCCAGGGAGGATGGTTTGGGTTTGAAGATGTTTTCTGAGCCCAGACACCCTCAGGTTTCTTTGAAAGCAGAACCCAGAGCTAGGTCTGTTCCTTTGGAAATGAATCCCATCTCCTGGCTGAGCTCAGCCAAAATCCTGGAAATCAGCACTTAACACGAAGCAGAGGATGGGGTGTGTGAGAGCTCGGCCTAAAAAGTGCAGGGTTTAATCCCAGGTACCCACAATGGTCCTTCAAATGTGCAGGAATCCAACACATTTCCATTTTTACACATGAATAACTTCAGTCAGTTTCTATTCTCCTCCTTTAACGTGGATTAAAACAGCAAAGCCAGCCCAGACCCAGAGTGAGAATTCAGATTTCCAAGTTGTACTGGACAGAAATCCCAAAGCTTTGGGTGTCTGGGGCCCAGAGCAGACCTTGTCACTGGAATCTCTGCTTCTGCCTCTCTGCTGCTCGGTTTGGGAGCACAGAGAGCACCTGGGGACAGGAAACTGCCCCTTCCCAAAGTGCAGGCAGGCTGGTTTCAGCTCAGACAAACTCTAGAAGGAGTCACTGCTGGGTGGTGAAGAGGAAAGTGATTCCTCACAGAGGAATTTATCATCAGTGCTCAGATAAACCAGCCCAGGAACTCCAGCTTTCCAAACATCCTGGAATATCCTGGCCTCATAATGACATTTATATTTGATGTGTGGAACTTTTTAAGGCAACTATTTTTAGAGCCTCTATTAGTTTATAATAAAATTTAATCGTGCGAATTTATTTTCAGCTAGAAAGAAATTCTCAGTACCAAATGCTTTTCTTAATGAAGTATTAAAACCCAAACATAAAAGATGAATTAGGGAGGGTTTTTTGGGGGTTTTTGGGTATTTTTGGTGGTTTTTTTTGCCCCAGTGTCCATCCCAGTCCAGGAAAGCAACCATTGGCTCCAGAAGATTCTGAGACTGATTCTCCTCATCCAGAAGTTTTCAGAGAGATTTTAGAAGGGCTGGTGCAGGACCTTTCACCAGGATATGGGTGCCAGAATATCCCACCCAGACCCTGGAAAATGAACTGCAGAGGGGGTGCACAGGTGGAAAAGAAGATTCCTCAGGCCAGGACGAGGCTTTGGATTCTTGCAGGCTGTAACCACAGCCTGTATTGACACTCCAGAGCTTATTGCCAGTGACCTGTGGGGATTGGGTTTCCTGAAGCTCAGGAGATCCATTTCAGCTCCGAGGGGGAAAGATCAGACACATCCTGAAGCTCCCCAGAAGAGTTATGACAGATGTGTCACAGTAACTTAACTGCACCCTGAAAAAATATTAACTCTGAAGTGTGTTGGTTTTTATAGGCTTATTTCACACCATTATCCACTTAACTCCCCAATAATGTCCCAGTCCTGGCCAACGAGCACCAGGAGATATTTGCTGTGCTTTGACTTCCCAATTATTTTGTGTGGATGGGCGAGATGAAATAACAGCCAGACATCCTGAAAAAAATAATAATAATAAAAAAAAAACCCTCACTCAAATATTCACCAGCGCTGCGAAAGAATTCCCTTTCCCTCGCTTTTAATAATGCAGGGTTTACCTTATCACATGGGATGGATTTCTGCTGGGGGAGTTCTCAGATGGGGGAAATGTTGGGGAGGAGTGAATTCCCCACTTTGTCACGTGGAATGTGGGGTTGGGTTCTTGTAAAACATTGGCAGGAGGAAAATCTCAGCCAGCAACGGAGCCAAATGTCAGCCTGGAGCTGCCACCCTGCCTTGCCCTGATCTGGGTTGGCCCTTCCCAGCAGCTACTGTGTGACCTGCTGCACAAACAGCTTCTGGAAGTGATTTTT
>VZUA01032387.1:18983-30633 GCA_013401035.1 Horornis vulcanius | reverse complement strand
ACTAAGGACAAGATTTCCAGCAGTTTGAGACATAAGATTAACCTGCCAAAGAAAGACTGAAAGCATAAACAGGCAGGTGGTACATGACTCCAAAGCAGTTTCAAATAAAGCTTCTTATACAATCATCCCAAAGGTCATGGTTTATTGGGGGAAGGAAAGCTGAAGGTGCATGTCAGAATATGAATACTTCTAGCCCTGCAGTGTAGGGTAAAGACTGTATATACTGACCGCATAAATGCACTCATTGCAATTACAGCAGCAGTTATTATGAGGTTAATACCCTTTCAGTATGAAGTATGACTAATTTAAAGCTCAGATTTCTTACCCATTCTGAAGTCAATGTATCCTTCTCCACCGCTTATCACCAACATTGATTTTAAGGGACACTGGTTGAAGGACTCTTGGGCTTGTTTATCAGCTGTTAGATCTGTTCCACCACTACTCTGAGGGCAAACAACCTGACCTGGGTGAAAAACAGAACACTTTTTTGTCTTACCTCAGAGTAAAACCTTCTGTGCTTGGTCATTAGATGACAACGCCTGAAGTAATTGAATGCCTTAATAGGCAAGTCCTCACTTTGCTTCCTTCTGTGAAACATGCTGTGCTAAGTCCTTGCTTGTGATCAAGCCCCTTTCCCATTAAACAGGACTGCACTTAGCAATCAGACAAGTCTTGTAATTAAAATCCAATACATTGTTTCTGAAAGTATGAATTCATACTCTTGCTATCTTTGCCTAAACACTGTGTTTAACTAAGTGAATGAAGGAAACAACAAACAAACAAACAAACCAAACNGCACTTAGCAATCAGACAAGTCTTGTAATTAAAATCCAATACATTGTTTCTGAAAGTATGAATTCATACTCTTGCTATCTTTGCCTAAACACTGTGTTTAACTAAGTGAATGAAGGAAACAACAAACAAACAAACAAACCAAACAAATAAAAACCCTTTCGAAGATGGTAATAAAACCTCACCTGGTACTGCAACAAAGAATTTCACAGCATCCCGGTGGCCGTGGAAGCAGAGCTGTGCGTGTGCCATGGAACAGTAGGGGATGAATGTCCCTGGAGTAACTTTGTCACTGTGCTCATCTCCATACACACGGATCACACTCCCTGGACGGTTTCCAGAGCCTGCTGCTGATTTATTGGCTATAAAAGAAGAGGAGTTGTTTTCTACTTCAACACACAAATTGCTGAAGTGGTTATTTGTTAAGAAACCTTATGGGTACCATCTAAAAGCTAAAGCCAACTTAGATAAAAATGAAACAGGAGGGCAGCAATGCCAATTCAAGACAGAGCTGGAAAGAAAGATTGCATGCTTCGTTATTTAAGTACATCAGAAAATGGAGCAGGATTCTTATTAGTCTAGCATAAACACCAGATTTCAATATCCTACTTTTGGGAAAAAATAATTTGTGACAAGACTATATCTTTCATAGAAAATAAGTACCTCTAATATGTTACAGTATGAGCAAATTCCATATACTTAAGCATACAATTAAAGACAGTTTAATTCCAACTAATCATAATGTATGCCCTTGCCAGCAAAAATGCTCTAGAAACAGCCACCTGTGGGCATGAAAGAGCTACCCTATTATCATTCTACACCTAGATTTTACTGAGAAGTTTTAAAATACATTAAACCAGAGAAGTACTCATGCTAGACATACAAGCCATCTCCATTCCAAAGACTATCAAAGTAGTGAAAGAAACAGTGATTTGTAACAAGACAGCAAATGATGTGGATTAATGACAAAGTTATAAGATGTGGTATCACATTGGCTGGAAGAAAAACAGTCTATATGAGAGTTCAGCTGCAACACAGATGATATGCTAAACTGCTGAGCAGATTGGTGGCCATTTAGCAAACATAAAACTGCTGCAATGCAGTAACTGCAAGTAGAAAAACATTTAGGAACATACAAAGGGTAAATCTATAAGGAGTGGGAAACAGCCTCAAAGTGGCTATTAGAAGCCTGAAAATAAGTTTTGGTTCAGGATCTGCACTTACCCCGCAGCCCCAGTAAACGTCCCTGGTGGAGGATTACAGCTAGTGAGAAAGGAGGAAAGGGGAAATGGATAGGTATGACAGTAGAGGAGAAGGATTAATGAGAACCCACCACTCATATTTGGTTTTTGATAAGGTAGAGCTTAAAATTTTAGCTCCTAAAAAACCCAATAGATATTTAATTACAGAAGATTCAATCAAAAATCACAAAGAACAGCATCTTATTATAGAAGTTTCAGTACAAAATAGACCATAAAAGCACTGTCACATATTTTTAAGTTTATTATTGATTAACAATGTTTCCCCTTTCTCTCTTTCCTTGGCAGGAGACTCCATAGTAATACAGAATTACTCATGTTTTCAAGTACCCTTTTGGAACATCATCTGCTGCCCCGCTACTGAGACCCAGGGGACTAAGATATGCTACTGCTCATGCAAGGATGTGACTGCTTTTAAAAACCATTAATATTTCTCACAAGGGTTCTCAGCTCCACCATGAGGCTACCCTCAAAAGGCTGTTCTGACCCACAACCAACCAACAGAACTGAAATTAAACTGAACAGCTTTAATAGGAATTTCTTCACGTTCACTCCTGGTTTAAAACAAACTCCTCTGGAAACATTAAATTGAGCCTGACACAAATTAAGAGCTGTAATTTTTGAAAGAATCCATGACAGGAAGTCTGTCCTTAGTACATTCATGCAAGGCAAAAAAAAAAAAAGACAGTTATTGAATGGATGGACAATGCAATGAAACAACATGAGAAACAATGCATGTGTTTGCTGTTCAACAAAGAAGATACACCATGTAGAGTTTTCACTATTAAATCACCCTAAAACTTCAACTGTCAGACTGGACTATTTTCTAGGTAACAACAGTACAATCAGGACTATCAAAAGCCTGCATTTTATTTTCTGAAACTTCTGTCCACCTGTTATAACATTAGCCTCAGGCACAAGTGTTGAGGCTTCTTAAAATTGTTTAAATGCAATCAATTTAGACAGAGATTCTTCCCAAACTTTACCTATTTAAGATCTGGCTTGCCCTTGAGCTGTTCTTTTCTCCTGAGACTCAACTGCACTCAATTAGCTTCAGCCTATGACAAGAGTCTGGGGTCTGTTATTAAGCAGAAACCAAGATTTACATGATTGGAATTTGACCTGCATGTTAGTGCCCTGTTTCAAGAATGTGTTTACAGCTCCTATAACTTTGAATGTGTCCTTTAAAGCAGTCTGTGTTACTTCTGTTCCAGTCCTTTATACCCGCTTTGTGATGAATTCTCAAGAACTAAAATCAATCAAATTGTATTAGCAACACCACCAATGTGCTCAAATCAAAAATCTACTTTGTGATCATATGGCAATCAAAAATAACATTAATTAGAAACCTAATGATGTTCCATATAAGCAATAAACTTCTATCAATGCTGCTAGTGCTCAGAACACCTCCAAGGCTTAGAAGTGTCCCTTTGATTCAAGCCAACTCTGCTCAAAGAGCAATACAGGAGATTCTGGAGATGTGTTATTTTCTCAGAGTAATTGTAACCACATACACAGATTTAGGTGCTAAACACCACACAGGGCTGATCTGTTACAAACCTTAAAGAGTCAGACCTGGCAATGAAGCTTTCTATCCATTAGCAAGCATCTGAATTGTGTTTAATACTCTTTTTTTAATGCCTACATCATATTGCACAGTGCTATTCATTGAAATTTTACTTACTTTCTGTTAATGGAATGGAGATGATGACACCATTTCCTGTTCCTACCCATAAACGATTACAAGACACCATAAGTGCTGTGATTCTCACAAATGAGAATCCCAGTTTACCAGTACCTAAAAACAAAAGATGCTTTTCATCAAAAATTATGAGCAAGAATAACTTTAGTTCTACAACACAGAATCTTAAATCCAACTCCCAAATCACATAGACAAGTAATTCCCTCCCACTTCTAAGAAAAACAAATTAGAGGAGCACATTTAAGTCGTAAAGATAATCTAGAAGGCTACAACACTGTAATTAAATTGAGAACCTATACTGTGAGAGTCTAACATTAGCTATGAGAAACCAAAAAAGGTACAACAGCTCCTTAATGCTGCAAAATCTTTTGGGCCTTACCAGCTTTTAAAACAAACAGAAAGGGAGTTTACAGGGATAAGATGATGGTTTGTCATCCATTAAAATTAATTTCTCATTCGCTAGCATGATGAGGGGAGCAGAAGGCTGACCAGCCATGTGCAATGCACAGCAGTGACTTGTGAAGGATTTCCCAGAGCCTAGTTATCTGTATTTGCTGTGTAATGTAGGTGGTCAAACTGCTCTCATACAGATAATAATGAAAAAATCAGAAAGCTTACTAGGTTCAACAGCAATAAAAATTTGATATTATGAGGGTTTTTTNAAAAGAAAAAAAAAAAAAAGGCAATTTTTTTCCAGGCAGGTAATGCATTCTTCCCATTCTTAGCTATAAAAAATGTAACAGTATAGAAAAAGAGAAAGATTGTAGTGTCTGTGTTGGTGCCTGCCCAACTCAACCACCATTTTCCTCATCAGTTCTGCATTTTTACGGACACTTTATACCCCAGATAAGGTCAACAGGCTAACAGATGACTGTAACAAATGACCCATCACCCCCATCATGCTTCACAGACTGACAAAGGCTTCTACTTCCAGATTCAAGTTTGCACAAACTGATTTCAACTGGCCTTTCCACCCATCCTTACCCCAAATCTGCAGTGAGAACTGCCTGATCCCTAGCAGGAAAAGGAAGCGCAGACAGCAAGAACACACAATTTTTTTCTGGGAACTTACCAAGCATTTTGCTTACATAGGGCTCAATGTCTACATCCTGCAGGTGCTGGTAGGTGTGGGCGTGGTAGAGGCGCAGGGTGGAGTCCAGGCGGATGGACACCCACACCCCATCCCCCACCCATGCCAGCTGCCTCACTTGGCTCTCCCTCCTTGGATGGGCATCAAAGGACTTCTGTGAAACATTGGGGTTCAAATCAGAAGGTAAAACAAAGGGAAGAGTAAGAAAGGTTTCTCTTGTTACTCTCACACAGTTGAAACTGGCAATTTTAAATCAAGCACAACCCTCTGATTTGCAAGATCACAGACAGTATTTAGCTCAGTTACAAACAGCATGTAATGCTCTAAAATTGCTGATTCCTTTCCCTGAGTGTTATCTCAAAGCTGTAATTTCCTATTCTGTCCTCTTTTACACATCTCATCCCAGCCTGCTCCAGCTTCTGTCTCCTTTGAACCTTGAGCCTTTTTGGTCTGGGATCCTACTGCCACAGCACAAGGTACATGTGCCCAGAAAGTGTCTTTCTTCCTTGTTCCATCACGACTGATTCTCATAAACACCATCACCTTTGCAAAATATACACTATCCACCAGCAAAACAATCAATTTCATTTTTATATGAACTTCACTTCAGTTTTCCCATATATATTTAATCTTCTTCACAAAAACAGGTTATTATTGAGTAATTGGTATTTTCAGAAGAGGTGAGCAGTCACCCTCAAAAGCCTGGCCTATATCTCAGGCCAATTAGCAGGAGCTGAAGCACTTGAGATTGCTCAAGGCTTGCAGAAACCCTAGCCACTTTCTGCTCTTGAGATGACAGACTAAACATTGCAGATAAAACACCAGCTCACACACCTTGCATAAACTATTCTCTAACTGGAAGGAGAGCACATTCCAAATTAACACAAACCTCTGCATCTGGGTGGCAAACAAAGCACACAGTATAAGCTGGGAGGTGGTCTTACAAGCTCTGCACAAGGACACTTTCCAGTTTCTGGCTAGCTAAAAAGTGGAGAACTAAATCTCCCAAACACTGGTTTCAGTAAGTGAGAACTGTCTCATCATAGCTTTAAGTCTTCCAAAACAACTATTTTGTAAAACAAATTTTCTAGATAGCCTTTTTCTGTTCTGATGAAAACAGATGTTTCTGGAGTAACTCTGGAGTCTGAGCTGCAGCATTAAAACGCAACATTTAATTGTTTTAATCACCATTGGAACTTACCTCTATTTTCATGGCCTTTGGTTGAACAACATAGATTTTGTTCCTGTAGCCACACCAGACCTTGTCATGTACGACTGTCATGCACCGGATTGAGTGGTGCGGCCGGCCTAGGTCCAAGAGGTGATAGTTTGTCAAATCCCACTGACCATCTGCAAAAACAGTAGGAAAACAAAAAGCAAAACTCATAGGAACCTGCGTTTAGTGTAAGGAAAATTTAGAAGTACAAGCAACTGTCTTAAAAGTTTAATTATTTTAAAGCATTGTAATAATCTAGGCAAATCAATACAAGTTTATGGCTAGGCTCCCTGTTAAAAAAATAGCTACTAACATCCTAAATGTTATCTTTTTTAAAAAATAAAGTTGTACAATGATTCAGGTTAAAAGTCCAGCAAAACATTTTTAAATCAGCTGATTACCCAGTGCTACAGGCTCTGCTTGACTAGGACCAGTACCTGTGAAAACGAACAGCTTTCCACACAGCACCAGGCACCTGATGCTTGGCTGAACATAGAAACTGGCCAGTGCAGATTTTTTTGAAATACACTGCAAGATCTTAAAAAAGGCACCTGAAATCTACTAAAAGCATATGAAATTTGATCATTCAACACCAAGTGAAATTTTTCGGTAGACTGAACTAAGGCCACAGATCATCGGTGACATTCACTAGAGAGGCTTAGGTATTTTAAGCCACTGCAGTGAGTTTTAAAAAAACAAACAACAAAACCACTAAAAGCAGCTTCATCTCAGTTGCATCTTTTCCAGTATTTACATTAGTGTTGTGTAACCTTTTTAATTCTTTTAAATGCTGAGCACAAGGATTTAAGCATCACAAGGGAAAGCTGAAATGAATAGGGTGGAAAAACAAGCTATCAGGTAAGTTCCAGTCGCTCATAGGAAGACCTTCCCCTCTAGGTCTTATTTCTGGAAGCTGAAGAATGGAGCTGGTTCAGGAGCAGTTTGGGGAGAAATTCTGAAGGGATGCTTACAAAATTCTTATTGAAGGACTTGCCCAGAGACCACTGTTAACACTAATAAAACAGAAGACATGATTATAATGAAAAAGCAAGAGAGAGTGATGAAAGTGGACTTTCAGATGGCTTTTCCCTATTTACTTCAGATCTATCCCATTCTCCATTTCAGAGTAATACTCAATGAATGCACCACAACAGTGCATTCTGAATCTGCAACTGAAATAATCTGAATCTGCAACTGAAATAACAAGAAATATTTCTCATGACAACCCAAAAAAGGGTCATTGAGGAATACATTATCAGAACATTACTTGTAAATGGTAAATTTCTTTCCTGACTACTGTTAAAAATTCCCTGGTTTCTAGATGCAACAGAATCCTTACCAACTCCCCGGTGAAAGATTGCAAGTGTCCCATCTGCCAGTGCAACCAAGACTATTCCTTTGACATGTCTGGGGAAAAAGGAGGCACAACAACACACTCTGTTAGACTGTTCTATTTAGAAGGCAGGTTTAAAGCTAGGTATAAACACTTGATATTTCAGCACATTTTTTGCAGTCACATTAGCCCCAGAGTTTTGATTTCTACAATATAGCTCAAGAGAAGGGATGTAACAATGGGTCAAAATCCAGTTCAGAGAGCTTAAAATATATCTGGCCACAATATCTGAAGAAAACAGCAAAGACAGCAACCTATAACTGTTTTGTGTAGCTACAGCTCATCCTTTGGGCTATGTATTGCTACAGGTACAAGATGCCTTTTATTTTCCTTATTGCCCAGAAGTTTTTCACTGTCCCTCAAAGAGCATGCAGGCAGTTATGGCAACTGGCATTCCCAATATCTGAGGAGAAAATATAAAACTACTTTGGAAAGTATTTTAACAGAAAATCATTATGATTTACATGACATTCTTTTAGGACTTACACAATACTGAGAATAGAATCTTTAAGTTTAATGGCATGAACACATTTCCTCCACTGGGCCACTGATGAATGAACATAGAGGCTGCAAAGACAAATCAGGAGGGATTAAAAGCACTACCAGACAAAAACAACACAAGCAAAACCCATATAAACTGAAATTCACAAAGGGAAAATAAGTTTTCCACTGGAAACTATGTATTCACTGAAAACAAGAACTACATGAGTAACAGAATGGCTTCTTCAGAGGTGTAAAGCATTACAAACTCCCTTGCAGATCTATCTGCAGTAAAAATTACAATACTTTTATCTAGCATACTAAAATATTGAAAATGATAGGAGACCATAAACAATTTCTTTAAAAATTCTACATAAAAACCACAGCACTTCTCTGCAGATCAAGCGTTATCTAACAAAAACGGACTTGCTCATCACTTGCTAATCTATAATGCCTGAAAATGCAGCAAAGCATTCAAGGTTTTGGCTCTCTTGAGATCATCCTGTGCTTAATCTTGACTTGAGATGGTTATCAGGCCTTGTACAAGAAGCAAGCTTAAAGTAATTATTAGAAATAAATGTAAAAAGATTAGCACTTCCTTACCATCCATTCTGTGCTCCAAGCCACATGGTTGGTAAAAGGCTACTCATTTTCTGTGCTTCTTCTCTCACTAGATCTTGCTCATTTGGCAGAACTGCAACATCTTTATATAACTCTGACTCAGTACTAGAAAAAAAACACCATTTAAAATACATTTAATGGAGTGCACAGATTACTCAAGCTATAACCCAGGTATTTATTTCACTACTGAGAGTTCCTACACTGGCTTTTAAAATATGTGAGGTGTTTAAAAACACAGTAACCACTCATGAAAGTACAATACAGATTAAAACCTCAGTGACAATTAATTTCTTCAAGAGGACATTTAGTTTTATAAGGAAAACTAGGTTCCATTCAAGCCTGTCAGTATTATTATCTCTGGGGAATGGTGGAAGAGAGTCACAAAGCACAGTCTTGTACCAAGACCACTTCTATAAACCTCAACACACTAAAAAAGGAAAAAAAAAAGTAGTCTCCATTTTGTCTCCATTCTATGTTCGTACAAACATTATATTTCTTTTTTTAAATACATTTTAAAAAGTATGAGGACTGAGACTAAGTACTTAGGCTGATACACTGGAGATGCCTCTGTTGTATGCTGCACTCCCAAGGGATCTGTAAAGACATGCTCTGTGTAGACTCCAGTCTGTGTAATATCAGCTGTGTCTTCTGTCCCTGCATTGACTTCTGTTGCTTCTGTTGCCTCTTCTGCCGTTGGAATGTTCTCATCTACTGAATTATTTTCAGTTGCAATATCTATGAAACAAGCAAATTTGAAAAACTTTTTAACAACTGCAATAGAATTTGTTATTGTTTAAAACAGTCAGAATTTGATACTTAAAACTGAGTAGCTGTTATAGCCAGTTAAAATTTCCACACGAGAATCAAAAACATCACATCAGAAATGCCCAAATTTTAGCAGGTTGCACTGTATAAATGAATGTCAAATGCACTTTAAGTGTTAACCCAGTGACTGATGGCTCAGATTGGCCATTAAATGATTAACTAGGACAGCAAGTGAACAAGGCTAACCACCACATATCCATTGTCAATCGTATCACCATACAGTTCTGCAGGGCATATGACAAAAAACAGTATGAATGTTCATGAAATAATCAGTTTCACTTAAATCTCTATTAAGACTTGACAAAATCCAAGGCATTTATTTTAGTCACTCTTTAGCAAGATCTGCATTTCAAATATTACATTAAAATCTCTCTCTAGAGCAGGTACAAGAATTCTCTCAAAAGTACCTGCAAGAAGCAGCTGCCAATTCCCATTTCATGTCACCTCCACCATGTTTTCAGCTACATTTTACACATTTACAGAGATTTCACGTTATCACAGCTTACATGCTATTAACCTCAGTAGTTGCATCACTTACTTCCACCTGCATCTCGAAGTATTTGGCCAGCCCTGACACACTTGCAGTATTATCACATACCTGACTGTTTCTCTGCCACAGGTGAGGCCCCATTGGTGTCATGGGCACCAGGAGCCCCTATGAGACCCTCAGCAGTGCAGCCCACCACAGTGATGCCCCCCAGCAGGCTGTCAGTCTCAGCAGAGCTATTGCTGGTCATACTGCCACACAGAGAAGATTTGTCCACTTGGCTGGAATCTGCTTCCGGGGACCCTTCTTCTCCTGCAGGGTAGTCTGTTTCCCTTGCCCCTGAAAGAGATTAAACAGAATAACGTAATATCCTGAGCAGGAAGGGACCCACAAAGATCTAGTGCAACTCCTGGCCCTGCACAGATACCCAACAACCCCACTCTTTGTCTCAGAGCATTGACCAAACACTCCTGGAGCTCTGGCAGCCTTGGTGCCATGACCACTGCNCTTGGTGCCATGACCACTGCCCTGGGGAGCCCCTTCAGTGCCTCACCACTCCCTGGAGAAAAATCTTTTCCGGATACCCTGCCTGAACTTCCCCTCATACAACTTCAAGCCACTCCCTTGGGCCCTGTCACTCGGTGTTTTTCACAGGGATAAAGCTGAATCACTTCTCTATCTAATAACTAAGCTTTAAACTGAATGAGCTCACCAGCAACTGAGATTTAACACGCAAATGGCCGCTACCAACAAGGTTATTTTAACATGATTAGCAAACATGGAAGATGCTGTCACAAAGTTCGGAAAAAAGAAAAGCAAGATTGACTTATGCAGCAATACAGTGTAATTCACTGTATTTCAATCTGCAAAACTGGAAAATTCTTTTACAAATAGCTTATTGCTATTTTAATTATATCTTCCTCTAAAATTAGATTTCATAACAATGCATGTACGCAAGGGCACCTATCTATATCTTTATGAAGAATTTAGGTGCAAGAGATCCTTTGTTCTGGAAGAAAACCTATTTTTCTCATGTTCACTCCTCTTACACTTTCATGACTTAAAATACACTCAAATATAACAAGGATTCCCTCTGCAGGGAGCTCCAAGACTTGCTGCTCATCTTCAAGAGGCTGAAGAGGCCAAAAAAGCAACCAACATATTATTCTTTTTGTGATGTTCACAATTCCACAAAATACTGAAACTGCTGCACAGTTTATAGTACATCAAACAAAATAGTTCCCCTTTGCTGACATCTCTCTGATTTTTGGTAAATTTCGGCCAACAGCCAACTAAGAGTGAAACAGTAGGGTAGAAATGAAAAAGTTTAATGTACAACCAAACGCTTTCTTATTGCTGTGTTACAGTAACTTTTTATCACACTAGGTAACAGATCTGTGAGTTTTCATTTTATAAGAAAAGCTGAATAAGAAACAGTTAAAGGAGGAGCTGAACCAGCTCAAGTGTTTACCTGGTACGCTGGCAATACAAAGCACGTGAGAATTGCAAACAATGAAACTGTCCAGAATATTCCCTGGTTGATTTGCATCAATAATGATAACTTTTGTAGCAGAATGCGTGCTAGTACAGATCCAAACTAGACTGGATAATTCTTCCTGATGTTTCAGTTCCTTCTGCTGATCCTGATGGATAACAAAGGCAGAAATGAACAGAAAGGGAGACAACAATAGAATTATGACCTTTGATCTTTTACGGTCTTACATTTTCACCTACAGAAATATACATGAATATGTGGGCAGATAAATATCTACAAATGCCATTGTA
>VZUA01032386.1:11474-25557 GCA_013401035.1 Horornis vulcanius | reverse complement strand
CATCCCCATCCCCATCCCATCCCATCCATCATTCCTGGGGCAGAGCTCAGTGAAGCCCAGGCCAGCCCATATTTTCTGCCAGTTGGGCAAGGTAGAGCACAGGGTGAGCTCTGAGGGTTATCTCCAGCCCTCTATTGATGATAAATGTGCACAGGAATAAAAAACACCCATGAGCAAGGGTGGGCATCCCTCCCTGAGAGTGTTGCTGGACCAGTCAGTGGGGGAGTGGAGAGACCCAAGCTCTGCTCTTCACCTTTTTTGGTTTTTTTACCACTGGCTCTGTATTTCCAGCATGGCTGTGCAGCCATCTGATTACACACAAACCAGATTTTATTCAATTCTTCTTACATTCAAGTGGTTTTTTTACCTGTGGGTTGAAACAGGCAGGTATTTTTCAGCCCGTGACTGCAGTAAATTTCCTGCAGCACATTGTACAAAGGCTGAGCTCTTCAAAAACAGGGGTATGGCCATGGAAAGGATCCAAGCTAATCAAATGGAAGAAATTTCAATTATATAATCAAACAGTTATATTTTAATTATAATTGTTGCCACAGGGCAGCCCAGGATTACTTTGTGTGAACTTCTACTTAAATGTTTATTTCTGAAGAAAAACATTACAAGGCATCTATGGCAATTTCATTATTATTAAGAAATTAAAAAGAATCTATAGTTAGGTAAGGGACCAGTACAATTACCTACATCATCTTTCAGAACAGTAAAATGTAATAATAAGCCACAATGAGAACTGGAGCCTTGGAAAAGAATCAGATGGCACTAAAAGAGATTCACTGACAGGGAGCTCAGGGCTTACTGAGCTGTTATTTATTGCAGGGCTAGATTTTTTAAGCTACACCAGTGAAAACAGAACAGAAATATTGCAGCAGAGTTAATTGTACAGATGCACTCTTCAAGCCAAAAGAGACTATCAGGAAGTAGCCTTAAAATGAAATAAGGAACACAGGGAGTTTAATTCATCTCCCTAAATCTCCAGGGAAAGCATCATTTCTCTGACAGAGGGCTGGGCATGACTCAAATGTCCCTCCTCTTTAAAATCCACGTCTCTCCACTCCTCTGGGTGCTCAGGGATGCTCCTCTGGAGCCCTCTGCTCCTGCCAGTGCTGTGCAGCTCTGAGGAGCACCTGCCTTCAATGTTCTGACCCACAAGACGAGCATTCTGATCTTGCACAAGACCTTTGAGTGGAGGGAAGGATTTCAGAGGGACCCAACCCACTGCCACTGCAATCCACAGGGACAATTTGAGTATAGAAGGAAAGTGCATTAAATTTGAGTTCAGACTTTTGCTGGAGTTCTGTGATCAGTAGGGAGCAGAGTTCAGGCCCTCTGCCCTCTCCCCATTTCCCCACTTGGAGCACTCAATGTGGGTTATCCACAGGTGCCTTCAGGGCTGGGGCACTGAATCCCTGAATTCATTTCCTGAATGCTCTGAAAACCTGCCCATATTCCATATTCCATCACAGCAGCCTGCAGAAACCCCAGGCCTTCATAAATTGTGCATGATGAGAGAGGGGAATCTGCAGGAATGCACCCCATGTCTTGCAGAGCACCTTTTTACCTCCTTCAAGGAGGATTGTGCTGCACAGATGATAAGGAACAAAACAACTGTGGCCAACACCTGAAGAAATGAGACATTTTCTGAACAAGGGGTGTATTGATTGGGAAACTAAAACTGCACCAGGAAAAAAGAGAGGTTTTATTCAGTAGCAACGTATCTACTTTCTTTTGGATGGGAACAGCAGAATAAACCTCTTGAGGAAGTCTTTGGTTTATATTTAGTGTTGCTCTTTGGGAACAAAATTGGATTAGAGAATAGTTCATTCTTCATTTCTTAACCCCAATTGTCATCACTCCCTACACACTTTTGCATCAGCAGCATGATTTGGCTGCACTCTGGTCAGCCCTTGCTCAACCCCAGTGACTCATCTCCAGAACTGACCCATCACTGAGAGGCTCCAGGCCTGGGGAAAACATTTCATCTCAGTCCTTGGACTGGAATGGAGTTTTCCACTCATTCAGACCTTCAGAACAGTGCTTTGTATCTGCACACAGATTTTTTTTTTCAAAATAATGATCCAATGGTGTTGGAAATCGTGTCAATATTCAGAGTGGAAAAAGTTAAAAATAGTAAAAAAAAAAAAAAATTAAAAAGGTAAAAAAGAAAAAAAAAATCAGAAGATTCAGTTGGATGTACTATTTACCAGGAAGGACAGACAAGGAAATATAATATGGGTTCTTAATGTAAATTGTACTTGCTTTCTGCAGTAAGTAAAAATTAGAAACCACCCAAAAATGCTCTAATGGCAGGTTGAGGCCAGTCTTTGAACATCTCATTGCCTTGAGAAAATTTACATTTTGTGCTCAAAACTAATTGCTAGCCTGGATCTTAACATGTCTTGGTCTGTAGGCTAACCTATGCAAGAGCTTCTGCTATTGCTGCTGCAAAAAATTAAAAATTCCAGGAGGGCTCTGGAAAAACTGCAGATGGAGAAGCAGTTTCCTGATGGATCTTAATATCTTCTTGACACTCCTCAACCACTCTATGCAACACATCAGCTTCTGAAGTTTACTCACACTGAACATGCTGTTTTGCCTCTTATGCAATTCTATTAGCTTTACAGCTATTGTTTTTCCTTGAACACACTCAGAAAAGATATTTCATGTTTATAATATAATTTAGTCTTGAGAAGTATTTCTTGCCTGAACCACTGCCAAATAGCTGATAGTTTCCCTTTACAGTTTCATTTAACATTGGCTTTATATTATAGAAGGCACATAGGAAAAAGTGCATGGAGGTTTTATTGCAAGATTTCTCTCACCTTCTTCATGTACAAGCTTACATTAATCCAGGACAATCCAAATTTGGAAATCTACCATATGCAACAGCATCCTTTAATTATCAGATAATTACTGCCTTCAGTGAGAACCTTTTCTGAACAAGATCTGCTCAGCCTGGAGGGCTGGAGGAATAGCACAAACCAGTTACAGTTTCCCCATTTCATACCCCAGTGTGTGCCAGGCCCAGGGCAACCTTGGGATGATTTAAGAAAGAGTCACTGTTGCCTCATTTCTGCCACCCTACCCTGAGAGCCAGCTCTCAGCCTTTCTGTTCCATCCCTTCTCCCCAAACAACGCTCCTAAACCTCTTGTGTGCACAGAGCCAGGTGCAGGAACCTGCTTTTAAAAGGATTTGAAGATGTCCCAATCCAAATATTGTGTTTCCCCTTGCCCTGGTGGCCTAGTGGTGTTTCCAAAGCTGGTTTTGCTGTCACTGTCCTAACATTAATGCCATGAATAATGCCACAACGCGTGACTATAATGCTGTGCATCTCCTGGGCTTGTAGAAAAACACACAGAGCTTTGCAGATAGTCCTGAAGTGCATCTTGTGTGCAAACCCTTGGTAAGACATGACCTTTCCTCTGGAAATAATGCCCTGAACCACTCACCCTCCATGCAGGCAGAACAGGCACAGCCAGTTCATTTACATAACCTCAGCACAAGCTGTCTTCCCAACATTTGCATCAGGCCAAACTCCATGTACAGAGTGTTTTTAGGATATAATCACTCCATATGCAGCACAGGAGCTAAAATCCTCCCTAGGGAGGCTGCGTTGGCCGTACCCAAATGTGTCATTTGCTTTGGTGAGAGGTGTTGTGGTAAATCTGCCCATGGTTTGGTGCAGGGGTGGCCTGTCAGAAATCAGCCTCTCTGCAATGTCCCTGACCACAGGCAGGGCACAGATCAGTTCAGCGCTGTAGTCACAGCAAAGGTTTTGATGGACAGATGCTTAACTCTCTCTAAAAGCTGCTTTTCTTTTGAGTGTCTGAGGTTAGGACCTCTAAACCAATAACTGGGTTTAGATACTTTACTTTATGCTCATTGAGTAATATTTAAACTTTATCTATTTGGTAGCACTTGTATCAAATTTACAATTTTTGAGTCACGTTAAAAGACATTGAGAATAAAGGACAAGTCACCAGCTCTCTTTTATGCCCTTTGCTTGCACTGACTGTGGTTGGAGGAGATCTTTGGCATCCCAGAAGTGCTGTTTTACCACTCACATTATGGTCCCCTCACCAATAAAAGCTGAGTCAGCTTTGATGTTCTGGTGTTAATTGTTACAGTACATCGTGTCCCACGAGACAGAATGAGGCACAACTGGTGGATAATGAAGAGAAAAACACCAGGACACTGGAAGGACATTTTGATACAATAAAGGGGAAAGCAGGCAAGAGAGCCACATCTGCTCCTGATGTTTGGATTAGCTGATTAGTGATTAGTACATAAAATAGGTCTGGAATAGGGTTTGAATGAATGGATAATTGAACAATAGTACACCCAAAATTGCTGGCTAACCAATAGGGATAGGGCTGGAACACATCACAAGGCACCTGATTTTTTCAGTGTTTTCTTTCCAGTATTTCCCATGTCTCAGGTTTCAAATAAATCCCTCAAATGGGGTGAAAATTTTAATTGCCATATTTTTTTGCTAACTGAAATCAGAAAACCATAAAGGTTAAGGTTAATTCAATAGTTTGGTTTCAGTCTTCTTCTGTTGCTCTATTCTACTTCAGTTTAAGTCAATCCCCCAAATATCACAACAGAAAGTTGTCAGTAGTAGGGATGTATTTTGAGAGGGATGTTTTGAGTTCTGAAATCCCATAAAGCTGGATTTCTTTCCAAAACATTTTGGATTTGATAGATTGGCGTCTCTCAAGGACGTGAAGAGATCCTTGAGATCCTTCCTGCAAATCATCTGCCCCACTCAGCCCCCATGAAGCAGAGATTAGCATCTGTGGGGCCTCAATCCTTCTGCACAAGGATGCAGAGTGCAGACACCACCCAGAACACCAGGAGACCATAGCAGGGGTTATAGGCTAGGAGGGAGATGAACAGCAGTCTGTTCAGCTAAATAGAAGTTTTGCCTGCATTATTTTTTTTCCCCTAGGTGATTTATTGACTCATGCCCACCCTCTCTGAGGATCTCCCTAATCCCTTTACAGGTTTAAGCTCATTTCTGATGAGAGATATCCCTGTGCATGGTCCATTTCCTCAAGCACCAGCCCAAACCTGGTGCTGCTGTGCCTCAGCCTCACAGCCCACACAGGCAACAGCCCCACGTCCCACAGGTCTTTTATCCACCCACAGCCACGTGCCACCTTTCTCAGCCAAATTCTTCACCTACACTTTAAAAACAATAAAAAATCATAAAAGAAGACATCTGCAATAGCTTAGCCTACCTGGCATGACACAATCAGTAATGGCCAGTGGCTCCTAACTCATCAGAGCACACTCCATTTCCATGTAATTGAGAAGCAGAGTAAGTTTGCACAGATTATATGGCTGGTTTAATGAAGTTTAGTAAAATGAGCTCATTAATGCAGCTTTCAAAGGAACTTCCATTTTCTACATCGCAAGGCATGATTTTACAATCTTTCAGCACTAACATTAAAATCTCTCCGATTCTGCCACGCTGCCAAATCACAGAGTGCACGTGGAAACTCCAGAAGTTCCTCTAATTGCTTGTAAAATGCAATTACCATCCCCTTCTTACGTGAGATGGGGCTGTGAGTGGCATTTCCCTAACTGGGGATGGGATCTGCTGCTCTTGCTCCCATTTGTTTGTTTCAGAATACAATAAGGAATGCAGGACTTTAAAAAAAATAAAATCTATCAGGAAGATATCCAAATAGTTTCTAATGATACCACATACATAGACACAGACCTCCAAGGTTTTTTGAGCACCCACAGCTGGGTACTTAGGGTATGATTTCTAATTTCTATCCCACAGTTGTTTTATCACAGCATTTGAAATCTCCCAAGGTGCTTTTGAAAAGAGGTGTTTTCTTAGGCTGTCAGCACAGCACTTCAGGAATGCAAGCAGGTGCTGCAGTGGAGGGCAGCACACAAACCACACACTGGAGTAAAATATCAAACACAAAGATTTCCCATACTCTCTAAGATACCCAGAAGTCAATTAACCTATAATAGCTTGTCATGCAAAAACCCAACCCATTGTTTTGATCAGAAACAAATTAATTTTTTCATCACTCTCGGTGGCATGATGGCACTTGTGAAGCTGTTTGTTATCAGGATGGGAAAAGCCCATTGGAATGATAAAATGTGTCAGCAGATCAGTGGCCCAGGTATCTGCCATGTTTTATTTGAACAGGAGGACAGCTGGAGGTGGCTAAATCTCTCCAGACAGCTGCTCTAAAATAAAGCCCACCTAGCTGCATGTAATGTAAATCAAGATAAGGCAGGGAGTTTTGGAGATAGCCATTGCAGGGCCTCACATCATGTCATTATGGAAAACAACAAAGGAAAAGGATGAGGAAGAAGAAAAAGATTGCATTGGAGAGAAGTTTATTTTCTTGCCAACAGCAGGCAAGCAGATGGGCAGAGATGGTGGCAGAAAGCTCGCTCCTAATCTTTTTCTTATTCCTTCTTGCCATAAAAACTGAGATAGTCACACACCTGTGCATTTATGAAAAATAATAAATCCAATAAAGGAAAAGGAAAAGAGGCTTAATGAGGTTTCTTTGAAGGAACTGATGGTGCTCAACTTTTAAAACACTTGAGAGCCACTTGTAAGGACATTCCATGTGCAGCCTCTGTCTGCCCTGGTAGCCAAGCCAACACATGGCAGGAGCACCAGACAACAACTGGGATGTTCCCCCTCTCCCCTCTTGAAAGGGGACCAGTCTCCACACAGATCTTCCTGCATCTTAGGAGGGCATCATCCTGAAGCACTTTCTCCTTCTGCCAGGAAACCCACCTGGCACGGGGAAGGAGTCGCCCTCAGGAGCAAAACTCAGCCAAGACAAGAACAGAAAAGAGCACTTTTGCATTAAAAAAGAACTGTACTCCCTGCCATGTCCTTTGGCTAAAATGCTGGGGTCAAAGGGATAGCCAGTTCACATTGGAAAAGGTAGTAATTATCTTTAGCTCTCCAAATAAGCATCAATCACTGCTTAATTAAGGCCACAAAGTAAATGTGCAGCACCAGACTTCTCCAGAGAGGAAAAGCTCATGTTGTGTATAGTTATTTCCTATTTCTAACATGTGCTTTGGTTTACATCCACATACAGGGGCTTGGGGTGACAAATAACATCATTACTGGAAAAGAGTAAACAGCTCACAGAGAATAATTTACATGATTTAATACAGCTTCACTTTCTGTTCCTAGAGCATATGTAAACAGACTGATTTTCTCCAATTATTCAATTGAATTAACTTGACAATATGTGTATATATTAACTTGTTTACAATCCTTTATTTTGAGGATCAGCTGCGAAACACAATATCTGAGATTTAAACTTTGTCGGTCTGTTGGTCATTTTAATCACCAGGAAGTGTTTCTGTTTCCTCTTTAAAAAGTAATCACATTTCCCACATTTGTTCAGCATCCCCAGCAATCCAGCCCCAGTCCTCCCCAGAACATCTGCATACTTGAATTTATGAGGAGAACTATGGAACTCCTATGAATTTGAATTTCACCCTATCCTGGTGTTCTGGCATCTATGGATCTATGACCATAAGAGTTAGAAAAGTTTAAAAGTAAACAGTAGGAATTTGCCAAACACTGAAAGGATTCAATGTCTCTAATATTCATACTTGTCTTTATTGGTTAAAAGGAATAAAATGTGGCATTGTTGTTGGAAAAAAAATGCAGTCTTTCTCATAAAAGCCATTCAATCAGTCACTGAAAACCACATAACAGTAAGCCATCATAAAACAAAATAGATTTTAAATTATTCTCCAGTGACCAAGACAACTAGCATTTGATTTCCTGAAATATCTTCTGACATTTCTGCTTGTTTCTTAGAACAATGAAACAATTTCTCTAATATTTCTTTCTGATCCCTTAAATTTCAGAGCCAGGAAAGGAAAGAGTTTGCCCAGCTATCTTAGGTTCTCTTAGGTTTCTTCCAATGACAGAAAAATTATGAGGATTGAAAGCACAGAGCTAAAGATGCTCCCCTCCTTTGCATCAACACCCCCAAACCACCACAGAGAATTCTCCTGTATAACCTTGTGTTTGTTACTCCCCCTGCTTTTGCTGAAGATCTTTGAATAAATGGTGGAGGAGAAATCAAGAGAGCAAACAGCCTCTCCAGTGCTGAGGGCATTGTGCCTCAGAGATTAGTTAGAGTTTATCTCAGCACAGATGGTGATCCCCCAGAGGAGCCTTGGACCTTGGTGCCTCTAAGTGTTGTGCAAACACAGCACAGCGATGGTGGCAGTCCCACAGGGCTTCTCAGACACTGCTTTCTGTTCAATTACCTTCATTCAAGTTCATTTGTGGCTTAAAGTGTTGTTCAGCATGAACTGGGACATCAGCCTGGACTTCCACAAAGTGAGAGCAAAGCCCTTAGTTTGGTGAGTCCATCATTACTAATATTATTACTGTTGTTGTTGCTGTTATTATTATTTTACTAGATTTAAAAGACTAAGGGAGAGGGGGATTGGTGGGAAGGTCACCCTTGATTTGGATGTTCCCAGCCCCAAATCAGCACAACCAGCCTACTGTAATGTTCATAGCAGCGTAGAGTGGATAAAAATGCATAAAAGAGGACTATTTCCAGATGGAAAACTTGAGCTGGGCATTTATGCTTGGATTTTAACTGCTCCATTCCAAACAGGGGCTGAGCACTGCTGTGACCCTGCAGTGACCGTGGCCCCTCTTGCCATTGAATTGGGGAAACTCCCTTCCTTGCACAGCATAAAACTAACTGGAGAGGAGGTTCCAAGTTTTCACCTCATTAGCTATTCTGGTGGAAAGCAGCTGTATAAAGAAATGTATATGAAATCCAGGTGTGAAGTATTTCAGTGTCACAAGGCAGTTTCGAGCTAGGCATTCATCATGCATAAAAAATTGCAATTGCACGATCACTACCAAACCAAACAAAAAGGAATATCTTTGAGTGTGTGTATTTTAATAGTCCCACTAGTAGAAAATGTTGGTAATGATTTTGAGAGAATGGACAATTTTCTTTAACTCCCTGGTCTCTCCTCTCACTCAGCTGCCTCTTCTATTGCTCTCCTTCTATTCAGCACCAATTTGCTGATTTGCAATCCCCAAAGACGTGTGTTTTCTCTTCTTATTTTACTCCAATTTTGGCTGGACCTCAAACCAAAGCCTGTGTGTTCTCTGCTCAGAAATTCATTATTAAGTACAGTCTAGTGGTTCTTGCATCCTGCCTTTTATTTTCCCAGGCCTAAATCCACAGAGGGACCAATAAGCCTGAAGTGGAACATGGGTGGAATTTTGGCATTTATGCAGAAGAGCATAATTCCTAAAACGTCCTCCACAAAGCCTAGCTGGAGTCCCCAGATACCAAAATTTGCATTTCTAAAGTCCATAGGCATTTCACTTGCCTGTCAAGAAGTGTTGCCCTCCCAGAAGAGCACAGTGCTGGTGCCTGCTCTGCTCAGGGCTCTCCGGTTTGTCAGGGCACAGCCCAGGTCCCGGCAGGAGCTGGAGCCAGACACCCACCCCACAGAAGGGAGAGGGCAGCTTTGCTTCCCTTCAGCTGGGTGCTGCTGCCTGTCTTGCCCACCCCAGCTCTGCTCAGCCCCTGCCATGGCATGCAGGAGGTCCAGGCTGAACAGCCTTTCAGGAAATGGAGTTTAAAACCCTCTCTCCCATCTTGCAGGAGTACCAGTGCCTCTTCTGGGCTCTGAGACTCCCCATCCTAAAACTGAACTTGCTACTCTGTGCAGGAAAATATTCCCAACTCCCTGCTCCAAAGGAAGAAAACTGAAACGTGTGACTGAGATACCCTAAACAGGGGGAGGACTTTTAGTCTGCACTCCCAACATTTTTCAGACATTTTACATTAGATTAACTTTGGAAAGGATAGAATAAAATTATATAGGACTTGCTTGAAGCACAGAGTGCCTCCTGCCCCCTTGGGGAGCTCAGACACATCCTTGACAATCTCAGTTGAAGGCTGGTATAAATAAGTTTTGCTCAGTGAACACCCTTCTGAGGTGCCCACCTTTGCCTTTACAAAGCATTTTTAAGACTTCAGTTAGGATTCCCAAGGATTCCTCGAGCTATGAGCAGTGATGACAAGCATCCAAGATGGAAATCATTTACAGGGATGAGGTTCAGTCCCATTTCCTTCTCCAGGTGAGCAGTCATTTTTGTGTTCTCAATCAACAAATCAGAAAGGAAGATGTAAATGATCTCTCTCTCCCTGGTGAATGGCCTAAGATGCTCAGGAGGCTCACTCAAAAAAAAGAACAGGCACTCTGTGTCCATCACCAGATGCACAGGCACATCTGGTTGCTGAGGGCAGATGTTTTGGGGTGCAGGTGTTTGGAGCAGATGCCTCCCTGACTTCTGTGTTCTGGTGACTGGGAAACTGAGCTGTGCTGCATGTACAGCAGATAAGGACAGATAACAGCCAGGACATTCATTGATGCTTCCTCTGAGAACACCACATAAAATAGGAAATTAGTAAATTGCCCTCTGACACCGTGTAAAGTTCTAAGTGTTCAATCCACACATTTTAGGAGCCTGTTGACAAGCTGGAAATGATCCAGAAACATTTTTGCAAAGATTTCAGGGCTGCAGGACCCATCCTGCCATTGGATACTCCAGAAACTCTGTCTGTTTAGGTTCTGCCACAGAAGGTCAGTGGATGATTCACTTGTGCTCTCTAAGTAAGGAAGAATAATCCTTATTAGGGGGGAAAAAAGCTTTAGTGGAAACACAGAAATTAGGTTTTCATGTAGAGAGGAAAGAAGTTTTTATATTTTTGGTAATAAATAGTGACAATGAAGAGATATGGCTGTGTATCCACAGATGGATCCTCAGCATCTGAATTGGTTAAATATATCTGTTCTCTGGGTGTTCTCTTGGGCATGGAAATGAATGGGGTCAAGTCTATGGCTCTGTGGTGCCAGTAATCTTAAGGTCATCTCAGTAGTTCAAGCTATTTTTAAGAACTTATGCATCTTTTGGGAGAAATCCTCAATTATTTGCACCACTATGCAGTATTTTTTCTGTCACAGTTTTACTTTGAATCTTTCAGTGAAACATATGATTTTCCATCTTGTTCTCCAAGACTGTCTTTTTGGCAGGGATTGCCAGAGTTTTTTATCCTCTAAGGATGTCAGAAGGTTCTGCATTTTGTCAAACTTTGTGGTAAATAACTCAAACATTTACTTTCCTGTTTTGCTGGCTGCTTCACAGATAGAGTGCAGGACCTTTCCTCCAAGCCACTATATCATGTCCTGGTCCTGTAAGGCAGTGCTAGGAATAATTTGAATGGTTTCTACGGCAGTGAACAGGACATAATTTCAAAGAGTAAGGCTGGTAAAGTCATTAGAGGCTGTGCTTAGGCAGTGTGGTGGTCAAACCCCCTGAGGATTTCTGTTCTGCCCATCTCTGGTGCAGACACATCCCTGCACCCTGCTCAGGGTGCCACCACCTCCCTCTGCTGTCACCTCCCTCTGGCACTGTCACACCTGCTGTCCCTGTCACACACCTGGTTCACCTGTGTCACACAAGCTACAAACCACAAGTGTGGCAATTGGGGGGACACCAGTGCTGACTTTGTGTTATAAAATATATCTTTTGCTCCCAAAATTTTTGTTCCAGAGCCACACGTGCAAGTACCAATGCATCATTTGCTGAACGAGAAACAATGCGCTTTCAGATAACTCTGCAAAGCAGTAATGAAAATAAAATTTAATTTATTTCAATTAAGAAGGTTTATGAGTTATTACTTACAAGCTTTGCTAGCAGCCATAAGAGTGATTGCCACTATCTGAGGCTTTTTTTGAACTCCAGCTGAGCCACAGAAGCAGAGAGTTATGAAAAGCTACCTGACTGATGTGTTGAGCTCCTGGATTTCTACCATGCTAGGACTGAGTGATCTTACAGCTTAGTAATGACAGGAATGATTACCTCTCAGGATGGATGTAATGCTACATTTCAGGGCTTAGGTGCATAACTGCTTTCCTCTTATTATATCTCCCTTTTGTGCTCCATGTATTCTAGTCAATGGCACTGCAATTTCCCAAGCAACTCCTGCTTTCATAAGGAGCCCTGCTAATGACTCTGCCTTGCCTCATTTTCTCCCCAACAAAATGAATAGCTCCCCTGCCCTAACCAAAGCCTGTTTTTATTTCCCCTCCTTTATATTTGTGCTTTCTGTGATGGGCGTTAAAGATATGGCTGTTTTCAAAATTTGGTGAATTCAGTGCTGGAGGAAAAGCCCCACTCCATCATGCCACGGTAGCACAGCTACCCTGGGACCCTGGTGCTGTGCTCCCTGCACCACAGTGCCCCAGCAGTGGCCAGGGAGGAAGCAGGCAGCACAAAAGTGGGCAATTGCAGGAAAATTGTAGGTTTTGGGGACTTAAATCAGAGCCTTGGACCTGTGGGCTCTGGGGCATGGAGGGGTTCTAATCTACACACCCTGGTAAACCGAGGCAGGTGAGCTACAGGGCACAGTCACCAGCCCAAAAGTAGAGTCTGTGTAAGGCTTGGATCTGTCACTTGGCATGAAACACCCTTTCCCTCAGCCACCCTGCAGTGTCAGATATTCCAAATCACTGATTCTGCTGCCTCACTTTTCCCCCTGTTTGTTATTCTAAACCTTGTCCATGAGGTTTCAGGAAGCAGTTCCCGTGCTGATCCCCCACAGATATTTATCAGACACAAACTGCACTATCAGATCCCAGAGTGCTGACAGCTCCCTCTCTGCCAGGCTGCTGTGCCCTTGTGTGGGAAGGTAAACAGGGTTGATTCCCCTTGTTGCACAAGGCAGGTGCTGAGAGGCAGTCAGCATTCCTGGAGTCATTCATGGTGCTGAGGGAAACCTCCCAAGCCATTGGGTCATCTGGGTTGGAAGAGAAACCTTCAGGATCATCCAGTCCAACTATCCACCACCACCAGCACCCCTAAACCACATCAGCCAGAGCCAGCTCCAGACACCTCTTAAACATCTCCAGAAATGGTGACCCCACCATCTACCTGGGCAGCTTTCCCAGTGCCTGACCACCCAAACAGTGAAAGGTTTTTCCTATTATCTAATCTGAATCTCCCCTGCCTCAGCTTAAGGCCAGAGGACCCCAACAGTTGGAAACCAAGCACTTTGTTCACTTTACTCCTAATATTTCTCCTCTATTTTACAATTCTTCCTTATTTCCTCTCTTTCTTTACTGTGGAAACCCATGGAATGTAATAGCTGCTATTTTCTTCCCTTGTTCTCCTCCACTGATGGCTATTTACTTCCAGTAAGTATATTTCTAAAATGCTAGTATTAGTTTTGTATTTACTGGCTTTTTCTGTCTTCAACTTATGTCCAAATAAAGAAGCTGACAATATAAATGACACTTGCAACCTCATTTTTGCATTCACTTCATGCAGAAAATATTCATACTCACGGTACACTTACTAAAGCACAATATCCCTTTAAATCACTCTGAACATAATATCTTTAAAGCACTGATTAAGTAGTTGCCCCTTTCAATGTAACTACTGCCTGCTAAGTGTGCTGTTAAATCAGCAGCTCATCAAATGGCCTGATGCTAGAACCTAACAAGTTTCTGATGGAGTTGTGCTCCTTCAAAGAACAAGCATTTTTTTCATCACCCTCTTAGTCACCTAATTTGACTGAGATCTAAGATCCTAATGCATCAATCTTGTTAATTCTCTTGCCAGTACATAAGAAATTGAAGCAATAAACCACAACCTGTTTGTAGTGGTGTTAACATTATTATGTAGCACACCAGCTGACAGGAGCAGAGCTTTTCCATTAAACTTCAGCCAGTACAACAAGCCTGTAGCTCTTGGGAGTGTCTATCTTGTCATGTCTTTTTTCTTCTCTTCTTTCCAAGCCACTGGTGACTCATGCAAACTGCTGACCCTTTACTCAGTGTTGAGTTTTGCGTGGTGAAGCCCTGCCATGGGCCCTCATTTCTATTGTGCTTTCCCTGTGAGTGATGCTATCATCTGTGTATCACTAATGTTGGGGCTCCAACTCAAACCAGCAGGTGTGAAATGTTCCAGGAGAATGGTCAAAAAAATTTCCTAATGGAGTTAAA
>VZUA01032386.1:0-11457 GCA_013401035.1 Horornis vulcanius | reverse complement strand
TTTTTTTTTTTTTTTTGTTTAAGTATTTAAAAAAGGAAACAACTCAGGCAAATAGCATCTGCTTCAAAATGTCAGCCATAAAGCTGAAGTTTGGCAAAGTTGTACGTACAACTAAAAATATAACACAGCATGTGATAACATGAGGTGTTGATGAACTGTAGCAGCTCACCCTTGACAAACCAGCTCCATCATGGAGAAGGAAGTTCAATCTCAAAACTGGGCACAAAAAAAATGAGGTGAGCAAAAATAAGGTGAGCAAAGTGCCCTGTAAAAGTCTCAAGGAAAAGTATCCAGAATGAAAAACCATAAGACAGGGTTTTAATGGGAACTTTGTCTGAGCAAAACCTGCTGCACTCCAGCCCTTGGGAGTCCTGGTGGTGCTGAGGCAGGGGAAAAGACAGAGAGGGAGTTCTGAGGGCTTTTTGTATTTTACTTTTTACATTTGGGGCAAATGCTGTGGGTTTTTTTTCATCGTTTTTGCAACCTGGTTTTCCCATCCTTAATTATGGTGCATTGTTTCCTCACAGAAAGAAGCTACACCCTTCTTCATTTGCCAGAACATGCAGATTTCCTCTTGGTGGTTGTTAGAGATACCCTCCTAGTACATAACTTTCCATGAGAGGGCTGCCATGGTAACACAATTTACTGTATACCAGGGTTAATATGTGCATAGACACAGAATAATGTGCAGACACACAAATTACTGCTTCCCTATGGACTGCTTCTTCTGGCACTGATTTTGCTGCTGTTGTTGGACACATGCTTTATACATTAGAGAGGAAAAAAAAAACCCTTTTAACGTTTTATCTTGCATGCTGAATGTTGGGATGTAGAACAGAGGTGTGTGACTTACTCTTGGAGGGGGGAAGAGGTTGCAAGAATCACACATGCATTTGTGCTTCTGGAAATGCTGCATGCAAGTGAAAAACTCAGAGCTGATCCCAGGCATTTTTACATATGGTGAATTAACAGCTTTTTAAAGGTCTAGTCTACTCAGAATGACGAAAAAAAAAGTTCTTTATTCTAAATAAGGAATGTATCATTTTGAAAAATAAATGAATGAGGCAAAACAAAAGCTTTGCAAAATATCAATGGGATTTCCTACTCTGCAGCTGTGTGCTATTACCAGCTACAGTATATCACTCAAACTCTGCTTTTAGAGGGGTAACTGTCAGCCTACAGGGATTAAGATTGAGAATTTGCAATTCATCATCTTTATTTGGAAGTCTGGTAGCTTGCCTGCCCAAATTAAATACTTTCTCTATCACAAGTATACTTTTCAATTAGTTAGAAACATGGACTGCATTTGATTTCAATAAATAAACAAATTATAAACTCTTGAATCTTCATTAATTTAAATCAACAGTTTAAAATTCAGTCTTGCAAAGTACATGACACTCTCAGATATCTTAATATAATTATGCCAACCTATTTTTCTGATTGTCAGAATCTCAAACATTATCTCAATTGCTTCAAATGCAGTACACTTGATGCAAACTGTTGGCATCAAGCTGCTATAGAATTTTTCCACAGAAATTTTGCTAAGGGTGACGCTGAAAACACAATCAGACCTACATATTTCTACCTACATCTTTCCTTTCTGTCTCTGGAGTACAGATTTGCACTTAGGAAAACATTATTTATCTGTTTAAGAGACTCCCAGTAATTTGCAGAAGTGGATTTTCAACCAGAGTAATTTCAACTCTTACTGCTGTTTCCAGCATTGTTTGTAGCATTCAGGCAAGGCAGGGTGGAGTGGATGAATTAACAAACAACTGCTTTTATCAGGGGTTAGCTGACCTGTGCATAGGCAGGGAAACAAAATTCCAGTTGAGACTGCAGTGGTTGGAGCCTGTTTCAATCACAGCCACTGGTGCAGTCACTGGGATTGTGGCTGGGCTCTTTGCACTGAGGTGGATCTGGATTATTGTGCCAGTAGCGTGGGTAACAAAACCCAACACAGTGCTCACCTGGCTGCATGGAAGATTTGGCAGTCCTGGGAGCCTTTGGAAATTGCAAAGTTTCCATGGACTTTACAGGAGGTTGCAGGATTCCCAAAGGTGCAAGAGAACACAACATCACCATCACAACCTCTTGTGGACAAGCCACTGGTGGGGGCTTGGAAGCTCTGTAGCTGTGGGTGCTCAGTGTCACCACTGGCTCAGGGTCAATGCCATGGTGCCAAAGCTGCATGGATTTCATGGCAGGTACAGCCTTAGAAGTATAAACAATCTAAATGTATAAATACCTCTTGTTTGAGTAGGATTTAGTGTTTCTACCCCTGATTTTTACCTCATGGTCACACAGCCCTGCTTCCAGCCCTTGGGCCAGAGAAGAGTTCCTACAAATTCCTGCACGAAGCTCTCTGGTATCTCAGAATTCTCCCAGCCCTGACTCTTTAGGAGATCACAGACCCCTTTTGTTTTCAGTACTGGATTCTCCATTAAAGCCATGAACACTTACAGCTTGAATGCCAGTTAATGAAACATAACCACACAACTGGAGGTATTCAGCTATCAGAGCAGAGGAGAGAAGGAATAAATCCAGATAAAATAAATAAGTGCTATGTGGCAGCAGTTAAATGACTAAACCAGCAAGGACTAACTGCATGTCAGGCTGCTCTTCCTTTAGTGGAAGGAAGTGTGTGGAGAGGAAATCTCCTTTGGTAACCATAAACACAGAGTAAAAGCACACACAGGACACTGGGTATTATTCACCAGCTAGAATTGCTTCCTGTCAAAAATGGACAAGCAGACCAAAGTCATTAATCTGACTTATCCTGGGTTTTATTGAGGAGAGAGAAACTTAATGTGAGAGGTCAGGCACGAAGAACTCCAAGCTACCCAAGGAAACTGGGAAAACAAGAGCCAGCTCCAGCCTGGCACTCCTCCAGGATGCTCAGCCTCTCAAGCTCAGGAGTGACTCTGTGCTGCACTAGCAGCACACAGAAACGGGACAAAAATCCCCCCCCAGGTGACACTGGGGTGCTCCTTCAGGGCTTGGCTCTTTGGGTCAGGCCACACAAATTTGTGTGACACAAAACCACCCCCAGGTGACACTGGGGTGCTCCTCCAGGGCTTGGCTCCCAGCCCCAGGGCAGGTTTTTCTGGGGGTTCAGAGGTACAACCCAAGTGCCAGTGCTGCCATGTGGATTTACAGCAGCTTGGGAATACTGCTAATCTAACCCACATTCATTTTTTTTCCTTTGTAGGTCTCCACGTTTTGGGTAGAATTTAGTCTTGATGAAAGACCATTAGTGATTTAGCCATGCCTTTGTAACTTATGCAATTTGTGTGACAAATGTACAGCTTTTTCTCTTACTACTTGTGTGTAACATGACATAGCACTCATCTTCAAATAAGGAACAAGAGCAATGCCACACATGGTTTTATAAAATGCCAATTTCCCTTTGTCTGATACCAACCCTCAGAACCCAACCCAACAAGCTGACAGATCAGTCCAAACTCAGTCCTATTTCTGTGTGCTAATCATTAATTCAATTGAATGTTTATAAATACCACAGAGAAAGCAGGTTCATTCTTCCATTTTGGTGCTAGAGAAAAATAATATGGTGGCTCCATTTAATTAATTACAAAAATAATTGAAAATGTGTGCTTTCTGTACCTTATTACACAGGAGAAATATACTCAAATCCATTAAGAAGACCTGCATATGATGAATAGTTCTGGGCTGGATTTTTTTTATTGGCATGATTTGAAATTCTCTGTGCATTTCAAGAAAAATTCCCCACTGGCCTTGCTTGGCAGGGGCTGATGTCATATTTTGTCCAAGCTGTCCCAGCTTCTCCCCTGGTGTCCCCAAGGAAGATCAGTGGCCATGCTGGGGGGGTCTGGTGCTGATCCTTTTAATAACCATGTTCAAAGCTGACAGAAATTGGCCAATTTGTATTTTTAATCCAATATGTGTTTTTTAATTAATTCGTAATTTGTTTTCCTCCTAGTGAGTTTTTCCAAACTGTTTCCGGTGGTTTCTCTGGGATTTATGAAACACTGCAATAAGAATGAGTGGAGGATTTTCAGGACAGTTCTGCTCTGTTGGGTATCTGCAGGCACATCACCGAGTGGTTCACTTAAAAACTGAGACAAATGCATCAAAAAATCACAGATTAAACACAATTATTCATTTTCCCCCTTCTCCATCTTCACAGCAAACATCTCATCATCTCTCACCAGTATAAGAGCAGCTTTCCCCTGAAAAGCCATGATCCAACAAACATCAGGATGACTTTGGTGCTGTTCAGTTCAAGGTTAGGAAATGACATGTGCACTACCTGAGTTTTGCTGTGATGCATTTCATCTCACAGAGATGTCTGAAAGTAACTATTTCTGCAGCTGCAGAGCCTAATAATAGAGAAATGCTTTCACCAAAAAGGCAGGTGACTTCAAAATAAAAGTAAAATTCGAAATTCATTAAACCCTGCTCCAGTTTCTAGGAAAAAAAAAAATAAAAAGAATACATTGTCTCTACTGTGTGGGTATTGTACCTGCTCATGCAATTTTTGAGTGCTATAAAATTGGTTTAAATATAACGTTACAGGTTACATTTCCAAGCTGTGCTTCAGGAAAGGCCTTTTCAGTGTGTCCTCATGGGAAAATCATGCTGCAGTTTAAGTGGTGACATTTCAGAGAGCAGAGAAGTTGCACAGTATGAAATTGTCTGACTGTGGAAGAGATGAATATGCTATTTATTACAGTAAGTACTAGTTATGTCCAATCACTCAGAATTTACTCTTTAATGCGTGCAAGGGGAATGCAAAGTACTTAGGTTGCAATTAAATGCACCTTGGGCTATTGAAGTGATGAAGAAAGAGCAGGAGAAACGAAAGAAATCTTACAAGTGAGCTACGAGAGGGGCAAGAAGCAGCTCTTAATTTTTTATGACAGGCTTGACAAGGCAGATCAGAGAGTTCAGACACATTGCAGGCCTCGGGTTCTGAAATAATAAGACAATGAGTTGAACATCAGCAAACAGACTGGGCAATGTATACAGAAGTTTAACCTACACTCTCACAATTACTTCTAGGACTGCAGAGAAGAGATCAAGGTCCAGTTTTAGGCTGATAACAACCCTTTTCATGCAAAATTTGACTTAATTTCTCAGAAAAAAGGAAATGTTCCAGTGTAGTTTGTCTGTTGAAAGGGCAGCTCTGGATACAACCAGGACTGCACTCTTTCATGTAAATCTCAGAGGCCAGCAGGGGAGTTTGCACAGAAAGCAAAAGCTGCAGAGCATGCCAATGGAAAGAAGAACCATTTGAGCAGCATTTCCTGGCTCTTCCAGCTATTTACCCATTTACAAAGGGAAAATAATCACATTTACTGACTTCATCAAAACAGAGATTACAAGAAGCTCCTCTTAGAAGTGTGCAGATCTTCCCAAAAGCCATGCTGGAAGAAATGAAAGTTCCAGGTTTCATTTTAGATATGTACATTTGCAAACTTGCAACACAGCCAGCGATTCTCCAGATGTTCACTCTTTTACAGAAAGGTGCAAGACATCCTAAGTCAAGAAAAATAAGCTTGTCTATGATTCTCCACTCTGCTGCATGGGTATAAAATCCTCAGAACATGAATAAATAACAACACTTCAGGGCTGTGCTGAGTCCAGGTAGATGAATTTTTTTTCAAGCAAACCTGGTTTACATTATTTTTTATGACTGCTGGAATTAGTTTCAACAGTTTTCAGAAGAACCCTATCTGTGGATTTCAGAGAATGCAAAGAGCAGGCAGTGGGACTGCTCAGGTGTCCATTCCATTCATGTCCTGTTGCCTGCCTGAATCTTCTACAGACATGGGCAGAGGGTAGGAGTGACAATGTGTTCCTAAACTTTAGTGGTGCTTACTTTTACACCATCCATAAACCTTTCCCAGCCTGTGCCATCTCATTATTACACTGGTGACCCAAGTACAGCATTTGTGATTATTGCACTTGGACTCCCTGCAGAAACACAAGCAGCATCCCCTGAACCTGTGTATCTAAACTCCTGTATAAAGATCATATCCCTGTGTCAGTGGGCCTGAATTTAATGGTGCCAAATACTTTATTTTGCATAACAACACAGCCAAGATCTTGGAGAAATTCTTTCTGTGCTGTGCTCTATTTCCAGCAGCGGCTGGAAGTTATGCATCTTACCTCCACAAATCTTCAGGATAAAAGCTGAGGACAAAGTCTCTGTGTAAAACAGAGGGCACAGCCTGATCAAGAATTAAAATACAGAAGGGTGATTAAAACACCAGCAGCAGGTAGAGCTTTTATTCACTACAACATAAACTAAACTGGAAGCATCCAAGTACTGCACAGTCGTCAATAATAAATAAGGATGAGAGGTTCAGTTTTCAAGTTGTAGATAATACTGAAAATTTGGCTAATAATTGTGCACCTGTGTACTATAATTACATGTTTCCTCTTAAATTTTAATGCAATTAATTAACATCTGATTAGCATATTTTTATTTAGGGAGTGGAAGAAAGGTTACATACTGCTTCATTTGGATTTGGAGATGAAGCACTTTGCTATGAAGCAGGATTTCTGTTGAACACTCATGGAAAATTACTGTCTATATCACAACTGGTTCAAAAAGAAAGTGAGATTTTTAACAGGTGTCACTCCAGTGACAACTGGTATCAAGACTTCCATTATTTTTGTCTAATCTGTGAATATATAGTTACAAATTATTCATGTACCTGCAACTATATTCATAAAGCTTCAGAAGAACTATTTTCCATCAAAAGTTTAGATTGCTTGGAATAAATAATAAATGTAACAGCCATTAGTTAACAAAGCTTCCCAGCAACATCACCACCAACAGTGTCAAAAGAAACTTCACAAAGTTTCATAATGAGATACAGAGATGAGCATTTCATTACCAACTAAAGATTGTTGAAATATAACAGATAAATTTGTCAAGGTTGCATGCCAGAAATAGTCTCCTCATTTATTTATTTAGTTTAGCTATCCTTAATGGTTCCAGTAAAGAGAAGTTGAGTGGCATTTCAAAAGGAGGAGGGATCATTACAAATAATAAGTTGCACTTCAGGTACGGTGAAAGCTTGCATTCAAGCTTAATTTGTAAAAGCATTTAAGAGACTGGAAGGTGCTTAGAAACAAAGGCAAAAATACATCAGTGTCCAGAAGCTGAATGCAGTGGAGGCAGTCATTTAAAAAGCTCAACTATTCCTCTCTGAGCTGAAGGGCAGAAGAAATGCTGCAGTGTCATGCACTCCTGAGATGCTGGTTGGAGATTTCTAAACCCAAATATTTACCTCCTAAAGCTCAGGATGAAAATAAAGTGAACTTTATCTGAAAGGCTGCTGTTGAGTAAGTTCAGCAGCACCTCCCACAAAGGACCTCTCTGCTCCTTCCTCTTTATTTCATGTGTTCTGCTTCAGTTTGAGAATTGCTAAACAGATGGTGAAATGGTGAAAACTGTTGTTCTGTGACAGGCTGCTTCTGTAATCTTCTATTTATCTATATATTTCTATTTATTTTCTACAGTATGCTGCTCCTTTCCACTTATTCTCTTCCATTTGTTTAATCTATCAAGGTAAGAGCTTTAATCTATCAGTGAAGACAACACATGACCAGCAGTGGCTTGTTGAGAAAAATGTGTCATTGAAGAGAATAATCAAAAAGAAATCGGGTTATATTTTTCAATGTATTGAAATTCCTGGTCATATTTTTTCAAAATATTGAAATTCATGATCCTATTTTTCTCTCTCTTGTAAGTATTCCAAAGGTTTGGGCACTTCTCAGGAAAACTCCCTCGTGTGCTCATGAATTTATGGCTATTTTTGAAGACTTCAATGCCCAGTGGGATGCAGACACCCTGGAAAACCAGGACTAGAGAGGAGGAGACAGACACTCTTTCAATCTACTCCCAGTTACTTTCTTGGAAGACTGAATTAATTTTTCCTCTGCAACAACAAAGATGCAGTAAAAGAAGAGCACATGAAATTTGCTGGAACTCATTCAAGACATCCTAGGCCATATGCCCTGAAAATCACTCAGGCAACTTTCTCATGTGAAATAGGAGTTGAATGAAACCAATCTTTCCTCCAAAGACATTATAAGGCTAAACACAATATTATTTTAATTTTAGGAGTACATTCTGCAATGAGAAAATATTGCTCTCTGCCTGCAAAATACTGTATTTCCAATGTAAGCATCAGTCTTCAAAATAAAAAAAAAATAATTAAAAAAGACTAGTGCTACAGGAATAATCTTCTATTGATAATTGTGCTTATCCCATAAAATTTCATGAGTAACACTTTTCTCCTTGATTAATATAGCCCCAAAGGCCTTTGTTTCAAATATTATTTCTAATTATTCATGGTTTGTAAATGCAATTACAAATAAAGATGAGAGGAAAGCAGGCTTATGGTGTAATGAATTGGATGGAAACACTGAACTTTAAAAATGTATAGAAATTGAAATGAACACTCATATCTCCAATCTAACAATTAGATTTTGTCACAGGTAGGATTTTCTTTTTTATGGTAATAAATTTGTATAAATAGCTTTACACACATGGCCCTCACTCACAGTGAACAGAATACAGGATTAACAAGAAAAATGCTGTGAAAAACAGAGGTAAAGGTGCTTATTTTTTATTGACTTTTCCTGTTAATTCTGTACAGGGTGAGTGCTCACCAGAAAAAAATTGGGATCTGGGAGGGTGAAATCCAGACTAGGTCTTGGGTTCCAGCTGCTGCTGGGTGTTTGCACTCCAGCAGGACAGGTCCAGCTTTCTNATCCTTCTTGTTCCTCCCTCCAGCCCCCCTTGGTTGTGCTTTGGGGCTGAAAGTTGTCCTTGGTGAGCAGCAGGAGAAGGATTTGTTTTGTGTCCCTGCTGTGTGCAGAGCTGAGTGACCCTGGGGGTGAGCTCAGAGCTGCACCCTGGGCAGCACAGAGCCTGAAATACAGCAAAGATAAAACTGAAGGCATCACCTCTAGGTGAAGAATAAAAATTCCAGTTAAAACTTGGCCTTCCCCATGCACAGATTGGAATTTGCCATTTCAGACACCGTGTGCCCAAATTCTGCAGTGCAAGGGAACAGAGTCAGGACAGAGCCACCTTCTATGGTGAGGATGAAGAAACTCCAGATAATCATCACCCAAAATCTGACTGGTGCAAAACACAAACTGTGGGTATCCAAAAACTGGGCAGACTCTCAGCTCCACTGCTGTGGGACAGCTTTGCAGATACCTGGTCAGGATTTATAGAGTGAGGTACTGACAAGCAAGGCAGTAAAGAATTCAAGAATTCAATCAGTGCATGAGCACATTTACATTGCCACAGCCTGGTTCTTCAGTTTACAGAAAAAAAAAACAACAAACCCTGGCACCTGGTGTTAGAGCACAGCACACTGTTGCAGGCACAGCCCTCTGTGAGGTGACAGCTAAGCCAGAAACGTGGTGGTGTGCCCTAACTCATTGGAGGATGGATCAGCATTGAGGATTTCCCTTATGTTCATCCACAAAGCATGAGGCTTTGTATGAAAAAACTTATCCAATTTTCCTGTATTGAAGAAATGAAGTAAAAAAAATTAAAAACTAAAGAGCTGTTTTCCTCCAAATCTGACCCTGCCTGTGTCCTTAGACCATCATAGCTGTAATCTGTGTCATGTGCCCAGGTTTCACAGGTTCTTTAGAGTGCACCAGTTTCTGGAAGTATCTGTGATCTGGGACTCCCTGTGCCACTGGTGGCTTGCCAGGATTCAGCCACACGTTAACATCATCCCCCTTCCCTCAGCTCTCAGTGTGGCAAAGGGAAAAACAGCCACATGAAGTGAAGGCTGAAGGAAGTGCCAGGCAGCATCCTCAGAGACACCACAGGGAAATCTGCTGTGTGAGGGTCCTGCCAACAGAGCACCACAGCAACAGCCACAGGAATTTACAACATGAAATGCATTTCAGTTCTGAAGCACAGCTCAAGCCTCAGCTCCTAAGTTACTCCAACAAGTTTTACATCAGAGCAAGTGCATCTGCTTCTGGACCAGCCTCAGGTTTGTCAGAACATGACCTGGTCCTGAAATGCACAGAGAGGTTAAACAATACGTGGTGGAGAGGAACACCCAGACAGCCAACACCTCCTCAACTGCCTTTGAGTGCTCAACAACGCACAGCAGAAGCTAGAATATTCTGTGTTTGTCTTTAATCACCAAACACCACTTTTTAAAATTTAAATTTATGCCTTTGAGTCAGTTTTTGTTGCCAAAAGCAACAGGTCTTAACAGATACAGTGTGAAACCTATTGTTTAGAACTGGCACTAACTGTTCTTCCTCCTTCTGTAGCAGTAGGGAGTTTTTCCAGGTATGTGGGAGGCAAGCTGCTTGGAGCCATTATATTGCTTGTTCTCTGCATGATCTCCTTCATTAAATAATCTTTTAATGCAACATTAATAGTAATTGCAAGATTACAGTTCAAAATATTTGATAACATCACACTATGCAGTTGAAAAGCCACAGATCTCCTCTCTAAAGCTGGCTGTGGGGGGCAAGCCTAGTGTGGAACACCACTGGTCCCTTGAACTGAGTGCTGCAATTCCCTTTATTATTGCTGCTCCAGATCTGGATGTCTCACAGGTGATAAATGGTGCAGCCCAGCAACAGAGAGCTGAAGCAAGGAAAACAACTGGTTAATTCATTTTTTACTTTGTATTTTTTAAACACATGAATATAGAGGTGTTTTTTTGATTGATTCACAAGGTGGAGGGCTCTCAATCACCTTTTAGAGATGATATTTATGTACCAGTACTTGCCTTCATAATTTTTGACTACCCATAGGTATTTCAGAAATGTAAAATTATTCCATTTTAATCTATCTTGAGTCATCTGCTTCTTCTGCACATTTTACTATTAAGCAGTTATTTAACATTAGATTCTGTGAAGGATTGACAAAAATGCTTAAAGATACTATTCTCTCTGAGTTAAATATCCTTTCTGCAGTGATTACCATTGACTTCTTTTGACTTCCTTTAGAAGAAAGTACAAACTGTAAGCCATTGCTTACACCAAATATTTAGGTGTAGTTAAACTCTATTTCTTTCATTCTCTCCCATCTAAGTATCCATCATCATTCTCAAAATAAGTCACCTACAGAACTGAAAAAAACAAAAAAGTCCTTTTCCTCTTTCTCCTGAATATTAATCTTCAATATGAAGCTTTATATTGATTCTAACTTGAGTAATCAGCAGTAGTACTAATATTCAAAACAACAAAAACATTTCCTATCTGTAGAACTAATCTGAATCAGAGTTTAAAGAAAATGTTATCAGCTCATTGCTGCCTATTTTTGCTGTATACAAATTCCTTAACTCTGTACTCTCAATTGTCCTTAAGGTGAAATAATCAAACACTTTAAATCAGGGAGCATGACAAGGTGGAAGGGGCACACAAAGCAAACCATAATTTTCATTTGCACAGGGTGTTGAGAAG
>VZUA01032338.1:1627-12682 GCA_013401035.1 Horornis vulcanius | reverse complement strand
TAAGTCAGAAACTGAATGTTTTTCAGTGTTTTCTGTGTAATGTTAGTTCCCTGGCTTTAGTTACCTGGCAATAAAACCTGGACTTCCTGATTTGCAGTTCTTTAGAAATCTGTGAACTGCAACTATTGACAAATACTTTATGTTTAAATTAAATCAGTTATTTCTACTATGTGCTTTAATATGTTTTGTTAGTTGAAAAGGGCGCATATGGCAAGGCACTGGAAGGGAACGTTGGTGTTGGAAAAAAAAAACAACTGCCACAATAGGAAACAGAAAAAATTTAATGTGATACAACTTTCTTTTCTCCATGTAATAACTCACACATGCAGGACTCCTGTAGTCTCCAGGGGGCAATTGCATCCACATGCATCAAAAGAAATAGTTCAGTTAAACCAACTCTCCCTACCCAGCAATAATTACCACAGGTTTACACTGAGATATAGTTGCAAAAGGTTAGTCAGTAGGGCATCTGCAAATCAAGTTATATGTCAACTCTACATCAATAACCTCATTATATTAGATGTTAATATTTCAGCACATTACTGTCCAATATAGCATTCTGCATATAGCTCATTTTTAGCTTTTACATTGAGTTATAGTTCATCTGTTACTAAATTATGTATTTAAACACTCTATATTACATAAATTATAATCAATGGCAAAGACAATTATTTAGATTGAAATTCTACAAAGTGAAATTGCAATAAAATGTCTGACCCTATTTGTGTAGCTGCTTTCAATATAAGATGAATATAGGATGTTTAACCCTCTAATATAAAAGAAGTGTAATGGCAATTAGTATTAGCATAGATTTCCTGATTTAGGCATTGCTTAAAAATGTTACCTATAAATTTTTTATTTTCAGTTATAGCAAGTGAAAGCTGTTTTCCTATATATAAAGAAGCAAAAAAAGTAAATATGTTCTAAAAGTATAACCGATTAACTAAATTCTATGAAACTTCCTCCATATTCTTCCTTATATTTGTAGCTTATCCACAAGCTATAACATTTCTGCCAAAATCATGATAGGCTGGATGAAAATATAAAAAGATTTCCAAAAATCTTCTTGTGGTCTGCATCAAGCTCAGATTTCTACCTAGTTCCATAATTTGGTTTTGTATTTACCTGGCTAGTAACCAGTGAGAGCTGCTGCTGCTGTTTGTCACTCCCCATAGATCATTTTGAAGTCTGTTACTAATACACTGGTCAGCAACAGAAGTTCTGCGTGATTAAGTCTAAGTAGAATATTTTGGTTAGTTGTTTAAGTTATAAGCCAGATTTATACTTATGTCTCATTATGAGTATTCTGTAATAGCCTTATACATTATTATTTACAGACTCCCTTGTGTACAGACTGGAAAGAGAAGGAAGGCAAAGCACCTTCTTATATAGTCTTGTCCTACCTTGGAAATTATTATTATTTATTGTAACCCCGTCTTTGCTCTGAGAAGCCTTCACATGAGAGACAAAAAATCTCTTTCAGTAGAAAAATGCAGGGCCAAATTTCATTGTAAGGTTAAAAAATAGAAAAGAAATGGTGTTAAATTAAGAACTTTAAAACTGGAAAAAAAATGCTTTATTAATAGATCTCAGAGTATCCTAAAGAATAGACTTGTAAGTAATATATTGAATGAAACTGAGGCATAAGAAATAAAAGTTGTATGCAAGGTGTCCTGGTGGGTTGATAGAACCACTAAGTAGCACAGACTTTGTCTATTCAATATTTCCTTTACTTGTCAGAACTGTTGACTCAGAATATTTTACTCATGATACTAAAAATGTTGCTAATTAATTGTTACTGATTGAGGTATTTAGTGCAGGTGAAGTTGATATAGTTTTTGGTCTAGTGAGTGATCAAAAGTTTGTGTTTAGAACATGAAGGACAAGGGAGAATACATACCATATTAATTATTTTGCAGTTTAGTAGTCTCTTGATTCTCAGAGGATGGTGAACAATAGCTGCACATGAAGAAATAGAAGAGTACTGATATTTGCAGTTTAGAGGCAGCTGTCTTTTTAAGCAGAACTGGCAAGATAATCAGATAATTCAACAACAAACACGGGAGTTCAGTATATTAAATTTTGTAGAAAGCTCTTGTTGCAAGTTACAGCAAGGGTCCTTAACATGCATTTCTTTGATCCATTACTTCTGTTTATATTTTTCCGTTTCTCCTTTTCCTTGAGAAAGTCTGTTTAGCTTTCTGCATCTGATGAAGACTCCTCTACAAACACCTTGGAGAAAGCTTGACAGATTTGGAATATTGTTGAATCCTAATGCTTTCACTAAATAAATGTATTGATACAATGGGAGCTTTTTTCTATGACACGTTTAATAATTGTAAATAGGGAAAACAATGAGCTAATTTAAAAATATGAGTCCGATGTAGATGAACTATAAAAGTGTTTACTTTGAATCTGAAAAATCACAATTATGCACAGAATACAGATTTTTTCATATTGCCTTTTAAAAATACATTTTGAGTTATTCTTTGTGTTTCTATGATATTTTAGTGACATGAATTAGAAATGCCATTTCAAATGCATTTGTTCTTTAGTGGAGTAAAGCTTTATTGAGCAATATTATTTGGCATCAGGTAGTTACATTTCTTTTCATAGTTGCATACTGGCATAATGAAAGAAGCATTTTACACCTCCTCTTTAGCTGTCACATACCTTTGTCATATTGACAGCTACCATAATTTAGCCATCTAGAAGTTATGACAGAGATAAAAGCCAGGTGTTTGTGATCCCCTCCTCCTCTTTGTTTTTTTTAAACTTCAAAGGGACATTGTAACAATGTGAAGAGTGTGTCACATGAGTATTATAGTCTTTTTGTTTTGAAGAAAGAATTTTGTGTTTTCCTGCATATGGGGTGAATTCCTGGCTCTACTAAAGTTAATGGGATTTTTGCCACTGCCTTGTCAGACAAAGATTTCTCACACAAAGAAAAAATAATTAAAAAAAACTTTGTACAGACAAAAAATAAACTTAAAAGGTCATTGAGAAAACAAATCTCAAGTAAAAATGGAAACAGTGCATTGTCATTCATCATTTCCATCTGATCTGTTGATGGGAATTGTAATTTGTGAGAAAGTCCTTCTGCAGTCAGCTGTAAGGTTTGTCAAAATTGGCTTTTCTGTCTGGGTGTTCTTTCATAAGAGCATTTGGCTGCCAAGTCCCAGCAAATATAATTATTGCTCTTAGTACGGCATTAGAAAAGATTGCTCAGAGGTTGCTGTCTGACTCTTGTGCTTTCAACATAGGCTTTGATCCTTTATACATGATGGCTTTGTTAAGCTTTTTCTTATGAAACTAATAAACAATAAAACAATTAGTGTTACAGGCAGGATAACTAGTAACTTGAACTCCTCTTTTGTCTCTTTTTTCTCAGTGTGAAGTAAGTGCATCACAAGAATACTTGCAAGCTATCATAAAAACATCACCTAGTAGCTTCCTGCATAGAAATCTTTGCTGTGAACATATTAACTATTTACCTGGATGAAGGTATCCTAAATCCATTCTGGTGGATATGAATTATATGCTATGCTTAGGTGGCTAACATAAGCTATCTTGTGTATTGTTGGTGCTCTAAGATGCTCTATTCCAATTTTCAACTTCAAATTGCATTGTTTTCTTATTTAATTGATCTGTGTCTGGTGACCAGTGACAGAATGTGAGGGATTGGCCTGAAGTTGTGTCACGAAAGGGTTAGGTTGGATATTAGAAAAAGGTTTTTCTTGGTAGGAAACTGAATAGGCTCCCCAGGGCAGTGGTCACAGCCTGAAGGCTGTCAGAGTTCAAGAAGTCTTTGGACAATGCTCTGAGGTGCTGTGATTCTTGGGGATGGTCCTGTGAGGGCCAGGATTGGACTCAGTGATACTTATGGGTCCCTTCCAACTCTGTATTTGGGCACTGTGATTCTGTAACTGAAATGTGTATGAAGTACCTGTTAAATTAAAACACAAATTATCCAATGGACAGTCAAGTGAAATAATTTATCTCACAGTCTGAGAATGTTTCTTAAGAGTTAAAAGGAAAAGTGTCATGTAATTGTTGTCCTGGATGATTCCACAAATTGTGATTTCCCTGTTCTCTGTGCTGTGGTACTTTGAAAAGCCGGGAGATGATAACAGACATGTGAAGATTTTTGAAGAACATTTATTTCTTCCACTTCCCAGTGCAGAATTCCCTTGCAGTAGCACTCTCCCAGTTATAACAGGAGCAGCAGGGACTGTACACGTTATGGTGCTGCTGCTGCTTGTGGTAGTGATGAAGTTGCAGCTGGACTCGGGGGGACTCCAGGGACAGCACTGGGGGTGGCAGTGGACCACTGGGGGTGGCAGTGGCTGAGCTGGACAGAAGCCTGGGGCCCGAGGCAGGGATGGGAAGGCCCTAGGAGGTGGCCAGTGGCGCTGACAGCAGCAGTGTCCTTCCTTCTGCCTCTGCGAGGGCTGGCTATGCAGTGACCCCTTGCCATGGGGCCAAGTAAGCTCTTCAGCTGGGGCAGTGTCATGGCAGGGCCACAGCTCAGGGGCTCCAGCCTGGGGGGCAGCTGGGGTCTGAGGCTGCCACTGAAAATCCCCCCCAGCACAGCGAGGAGCCCGGGGGGCCAGGGTCAGGTGCTGAGGGACCGGGGCCCTGTGCAGAGGGGTCACAGCAGTCAGGCTGTAGCTCATGGCCTTGTCATGGGCTGTCCCTTGGGGACTGAGGCACGAGTCCCTCATGCCCGGGCAGAGGCTTTGCCACTGCGCGCAGTCCCACGGGGTCTCAGTGTGGCGGGCAGGGCTGGGTGCTGACACTGGGGGCTGCGCACAGTCTGGGTGGGGCTGCTGATGGACGGGGCCCTCGGGCCATCGGGGAACCCAGCAAGAGCTCCTGGAGGTGAGACCAGAGGCTGCTGTGTATCTACAGGTCTATTCAAGAGATCAAGTAAAGACAACCTCTGCCCAGGGATGGGGATGGAGGTGGTAAACCTACACCTAGGTTATGTACATGTGTCCTTCACCTTTTATTAGTTTTGACCTACTTATTTCACATAGAAACCAAAAAAAAAAAACGCAAATTAAAGTAAGAGCAGGAATCCTTCAGTCTGTAAGGGAGAAGTGCTGAAAGGTAAGGACTTTCTGGAGCTTCTGTACATCCTTTGCTCTGTCTCCACTCTTAGTATTGTAACCAAGCAGAGCGTACCAGAAATATCCTGTACCGATGAGTTTTATCTCAGTGGAAACATCACTCAAACACAAAGCAAAAACCTCAAGATCAAAAGGGGAATATTTTACATAACACCAGTATTTTAATTTAAAATAGTTGAGTAGTAATCATTCAGTTAAAACATTTTAGCTAATTTCATATATTTATTATCCTTATCTTTTGCAGTGAGGCATTAGATTAGTATTACTACATGAAAGTCCTGAGAAAGGAATAAGAAGTCTTAATCTATATTCTAGAAATCTCTTTGGAGCACATGTATAAAATTCTTTTCCACAGGTTTTACCACATGTGCAATGGCCATTTGTTCATTTGTTCTCTAACACAGATATAGATAAAGCAAGTATAAACCTGTGTTATCTAGCAAGCTTCTGATGGTCTTGGTGTTTTTGATAGGGTTTGTGTTTTGTTTTGTCACCTGTTTTAATTTTTTTCCCCCTCAAATTTATTGTTCCCCGAACTAGTTCTTCAGTATAAAACAGGTGGCCAGATGTTTCAAGTAGTGATTGAAAGCAAGTAAATCAGGCAGGATATAACTATAGCATTTTTGCTTTAATGGAAAGTGTAATCAGTAATAAACTCAGTGAGCTAGTAAATGTTTTTCAGAATGTTAGGATGCTGAAAAATAGCTCAGTATTTGCATGAAAATTTGAGATATTTAGCACTGAGTATGTATTCCCAAGGGAAAAAAGAACTTTTCCACTACCTTTTTAATGTAATTGAATAAAATCTAGTCCATAATGTGAATATGTTAGCTATAGTATGAATCCAGAATGAGTTTTACAAATAATGTAGACTACTTCTGTTACTGAAGGAGTGTGTGTGTGTTTCTGGAAAGTATCTCTACTTCATAGGATTAATATTTGAAATATGAACCAATGGAAGTCTGCTTAAGAGCTCATGCATTTTCTGAGACTTTTAGTCTTAGTCACATTCAGTATCCATATTGCTGTTATATGTCAAAAAGTGTTAAAAAAAAACAGTCAAAGGAATACAGGCATCATGAAGGCTATTTAAAGAAAATTATATTGGCTCAGAGGAAATGGATACCACCTATCATAAACTGCTTTAATAAGACCAAACGGAAACCAACACAATTAAACAGCAGGATAAAGGAAGCTATCAAAAAACCCCAAGAAAACCAAAACCAACTTTCTCAAAACTGAAATTTGTCTAGTTGAAAAGAACAGAATCATAAAACCTAGCAAGTAAAAAAAGTGCAAATAGGCAGACCATGAAATGCATGAAGCACAATACGGAATAAGTAATGAAATTACTCAAACTGGTAATTTTCAAATGTGTCAGAAGGCAGAATTCAGCCAGAGTATCTCTAGAGCCAAAGATAATAACTGCATATAAAGAGTCCCTTCCAAAAATGGGGTCATGAGGTCAAAAAACTGAAAGATATTTCTTGTTCTGGTGTTCAGAGAAAAAAAGTAGGGTAGGTTCTGCTTCTAGAACTTCTTTTTACAGGTGAAGTACTGGAAGATGCATCTCAGAGTGAGGTGACAGGAGAAGACACTGCACAACAGTTACTAAAATTAACAATGCTGTCATCATAGAATCAGAGGATAATTCAGGTTGAAAGCTACTGCCAAGTTCAAACTCTTGTTAAATGTAGGGTGAGCTTGTAGTCAGGCCAAGTTTCTCTCAGTTCCAAGCAGTTTTTGTGCTAACCTTGAAAGCTAAAGGTGAAATATGTGAATTTCTAACTTGCCTAAGAACTGGAGGGTGACTAATGTGACATCTCTTTCTAAAAAGAGTTCCATATAAGTTTTGGAAAACTACCTCCACATGTGATACCTTTATTGGAAAAATCTAGAGAAATTCTAGAGAATGAGTGGGCACTTGACCAAATAATTTACCAACATAGTATGTTGGTAAAGAAGCCAAGTACGTTTCTGAAAAATTAAGTCATTCCTCCTCGTAAGTTTACCAGTCATTATATTTTTCAGAAGTCCCATAGGAATATGCATTAAGACTTTGTCATGTTTTTAAAATGCCTGGAAAAAAGTGAATAGTTTAAAGATGTAAAGCATCATCCACTTGAAGACGAGGGACTGCTTCTTTAGTTGTGCTTCCCTGCAAACTCAGGACACTGGATAGTATTTAAAAACAAACCCCATCAAAGAAAGTTAAAACAAAAATTGCAATTGTTATAGAATAAGAAAGCCATTATTATATGAAGCTATGTAATCATGTTACTAAATGTAGTACTGATGGCTAAAATTTTAACTGTTCCTGGGAAAAGTTTAGTGAAAAATGTTATGCAGCACAGAAAAGAACATTTTGGCAAACTCAGGCTGATTTACGATGGTAGGAGGAATTCTTTGGATTTGCATGATTTTGACCTTAAACCTGCAAAAATATGCTGGATTTGGCAATGTTTCACTTGGAGTTTTGGCTTTCTTCAAGCCCAGAAGTCAAAGAAACATTTGGGATGTGAACCAAAGCCAAAGAAAAGGTTTGGATGAACCATACATTCCATAACAGCCAACAACTCTGATTTTCATTTTTCCCCTTTCTTTGTTTCTGTACAATTTTTTCCAGAGCTGCTTTTCTATTTTTGAGTCTTAATGGATAGGAATCTCTATACCCAGTACAAGCCTTTTTACTGTCTATGCATAAGGAGATGAGAGGGGAGAACTCAGCAGGTTTTTTCTCTCATTTTTGTTTTACAGCAGAATTTGAACAAAAATGTTGCACCTGAAATGATAAGGTGTCTTCATGTCCATTTGGGGAATATTTTTTAGTGGAAGTGATAATGTTAGATACTTAGCCTTCCTTGTATGTGTTTCAGATTATGAAATGACATAATTAAGACATCTAAAACACTGAACAGTTTAAGAAAAGGATATAGTTTTGTTTCTTTCTATTACTTATTAACAAGTATCTCTTAAATCTGGTCATGTAAATACCACTTTCCATGAAGACAGACACACCTGTACAGTAAATGGTTTATGTTCTGTATCTCATTTGGATCTCATGAAGCTGTGGGATACGATACGTTCAAGCTGCTGATCTGAGAAGTGTTTCAAATCCATGGTCTTTATATGCACATCAGACACTACACATATGGTAAATGATAAACATACCATACGGGATTTGGGAAGTTAAGACTATCAAATTCCTATCCCATTATTTTTTCTTACATTGTATGGTCAAATCAAAAACATATTATTCTTCACATTATTTAGGGGTTATGTTTGTGGCCCCATCTATAAGGTTACAAAACTGATCACACTTTAAGATTTCCTTTGGCCTAGAAATTTTCCTGGTTACACTCAGGTTGTCATTTAAAAAAAGGAAAAGAAAGGGGGTGGTTAGTGTTTGTGAAGTTTGCAGAGTTCGACCAATTTTTGAATTACAGTTTTGAATTACAGTTTTGAAAACTTCACATGTAACTGTAGCCAAATATTACAGCTCAAAACATCTGAGCTTAAGGCTAATTTTGAAAACTTAGTTTTCCAGAATTTTATTGTGTGTATGGTGAAGGTGTTATCTGGAAAAAAAAGTTTCAGACCTGACAGTATGGTGACTATACATGCCCTTTCATGATAGTTTTATTTTTTTTTTTTGTTGGCTTTGTGGACTGGAACAACTTGGTATCCTCAGCTGAACTATCAAATACTTATCTAAAAAATTATAAATTTGGTATGTCCTTCACTTACTTTCAGATGGCAAAATTATTTTCATCTTCAAAGAAGAATGAAATTAGTTACTCTGTTGAAGAGTCTCCCAAAACTGTATTTACTCTGTTGAAAAAATGTGAATTTACGTTTGGTTTGTATTTCATCTTGGAACTCTACTATTTGTTAAGCAGCAATTTACCTTCAGTTCATTCAACAGAAATTGGAAAAGCAGCTTTACCACAGTAAACTATGGCAAGAGGAACCTCTGGGCAATAGGGGAGGAACTAGAAAACAAAGCTTCTTGAAAAGTCTGTCAGGAATCGCAGGGAGGGGAAAAGAGATTTTGTTCCTTTAAATGCTGCACAACCAGTCTTGTGCTACTTGGAGAGCAAGGACTGTGTCCTGAATGCATCTTAGTGCAGCTATTTTCTTGTTCCCTTCCCATGGTAAGTCAATAACTGAAACTGGTTAAGGGGAGAGACTCTTTCATGCTACATGTCTGTGGTTGAAAACTCTGTAGTTTGGTGTAGACCTCCCCCCACCTGTTTTGTTGATTTTTTTATTTTGGAGGTGTGTGCAGAATGTCCCAGAAGGTTTCTGCTATAACTAAGAATAAAAAAGCTGGAATTATGTTCCCTTTGATGTCTCTCTCGCTTTTATTTTCTAATTAGTTTTTCACTGAGAGATATGTGCAGTTTGTAAGCAGCAGGAATATGGCTGGGTAAAGCTTGCTACTTGTGGGATGTGTAGTTATTTCTTTTCATGAAGATGTTACAGGTTTTTCTTCTAGAAGATGTCATGTTGGTGCAGAGGAACGTGTGTAAAAAATTGTATTCCACCCTTATTTTATGTTTTTCACAGCCTCTTTTTCTCCAGGGACAGGCAGCAGAGAGGTTTTGTCTGCATGTGGCCTTTATGTGGATCCATAAACATGTGAGAGGCTTCTGTGCTCTTGTACTGACACTTTGGGTGTTTGGACAGTTTGGCCTTGTTAATAGACATTTCATCAGTGAGAGTACTCCCTGAAAACTACCCAGGAACAAAAAGTCAAACGTAATACTGTAGCCTTGAGGGAAGTGGCATAAAGTTTCTGGAGAGATTGAATGCAAGAGAGACATAGAGAATTCTAAATTTATTTATTTTTTAACTTACTGTAAGAAATGAAAATGTCTGTTTCTTTGGGCACCAATACAAACTTGCAGCTTTTTATGGTGAGCTGAATTCTATGCAGTGTACTTAGCTAAGAAAGTCAGCAGCTGAATAGAAGGAATAGAAATGACATTTGGAATTCCCACTTCATATATCATGACCTGATCTCATCAGTTGAGCTGGGATTGAAGAACATTGTATGTAAGCTATACTTCTTCTTTCTTGTACTTTCTATAGTATAGTAAAAACTATAGTAGTATGTTAGAAAGGAGATAGAGTTTTGTCTGTAGGGTGGGTGAGACTGTGTAACAGACCTGACTGGATTCCTGAAAACCTGAAAACCTTTGGACAAAAAATTATATGGATGAGAACCACAAGCCTTATAACTTGGAATATCAAAAGTAGGGAGGTAGAAGATGGGCTCTTGATTTTGTTTACCAAGTAGGAAATGACTCCATCTCTAGGGGATCTCTGAATGAATCTGCCTTATCCATGGAACTGGCATATAAATCAATCTCATAATTTTAACTGATTCTTTTCCTTGCCAGCCAGGGATTCAGATTATCCAGCTGTATTCCTACAGCAGATGACTGTTACCAGTTGTGTAATGAAACGTGGTTGTGAGAACTTTATTTGACCTATCTACTANAGTCACAGTCAGGAGACCCATTTCACATACAGCCAAAATGTGCCTTAGGTTTAACAAAAATAAGCATGTATAAATCTTTTAAAGACAGTCAACTCAAACAAGGAAACTCTTATAACTAAAGAATTAAGCATCTCTTGCTCTCAGTGAGCATACATTTGGAGTTGAAGCTTAACTGAGCTATGTTTGAATCCGTTGCAATTTTCCCTTTAAAATGAAAGAACAAGACACTGATTTCATTGGTCCCTCAATTATGCAAAACAGAAACATCTAGGAAATATATTAACATGAAAAATTATCTGGTGACAGCACAAACAGCAGTAAAACTGATCTAGAAGGAATGGTACTCTTATACACCATTTTGGGGAAATCTGTACCAAGAAAATAGTTGAGATTTTTTTCATAGCCTATAAGAAAGGT